>KV426088.1:75438-101195 GCA_001632375.1 Exidia glandulosa HHB12029 | reverse complement strand
GACCAGTATCGCGCACGCATCAAGGCGGATCCGGACCCAGAAGTTCATTTTCTGTACGCCAAGTACCTCATCGACGCGGCGAAGAAGATTGGCGGCGAACAGGCTGATCAGCGGGCCGTGCGCAAATATCGCGACCTGCTCATCGGCGAGGCGCTCAAAGTCGTCCGACGACTAGCGACCCAAGGCGACGCGTACGCCGAGGCGCAGTTCTTCCTCGCCAATTGTTATGGTACTGGAATGCTCGGACTGCAGGTCGACCACGAGAAGGCGTACCATCTCTACCTGCAGGCGGCGAAGCAGAACCATCCTGCGGGCTGCTATCGCGTCGCCGTATGTAACGAGCTCGGCGCCGGCACGAAACGCGACAACGGGCGCGCCTTCATGTTCTACCGCAAAGCAGCGTCGCTGGGCGACGTTTCTGCGATGTACAAGCTCGGCATGGTGCTCCTCAACGGCAAACTAGATCAAGCCAGGGATCCGCGCGAGGCCGTCAACTGGCTGAAGCGCGCAGCGGAAGAGGCAGATGAGGAGAACCCTCACGCGCTGCACGAGCTTGGTCTGCTGCACGAAATGCCCGATTCGAGCATTGTCGTGCACGACGGGGCGTATGCGCGCGACCTCTTCACGCGTGCTGCTCAGCTAGGTTACACGCCGTCGCAGTTCAAGCTGGGCCAGTGCTACGAGTACGGCGCGCTGACGTGCCCGGTTGACCCGAAACGGTCAATCGGTTGGTACACGAAAGCCGCGGAGAAAGGGGACCCAGAAGCCGAGCTTGCGCTTTCTGGATGGTACCTGACGGGAAGCGAGGGCGTGCTCAAGCAGAGCGACCACGAGGCGTTCCTGTGGGCGCGCAAGGCGGCCAACAAGGGTCTTTCGAAGGCCGAGTACGCCGTCGGTTACTACGCGGAGGTCGGCATCGGCGTGAAGCAGGACATCGAGGTTGCCAGGAAGTATTACATGCGCGCAGCAGGTGCGTCCTTCTTCACAGTCGAGTTACACTCGGTTGCATCGCTAACGATACATGGCATTATACAGCGCAGGGCAACAAGCGAGCGATGAATCGGCTGACAGAGCTGAAGCGGGCGGGGAACAAGCGGACGAATACCGCGCGGCCGACTCGCCAGGACGCCAAAGAGGAGTGTATCATCATGTGAGAGCGGCCAAAGGACCGTTCCGTCCCACTTTCGTTTACCCTTCATCCGTTCATGTCTCGTGCGTGTCGATACTGCGTCTACACAGCTATCCTTATAATCTCGATGTGTGGGAGTTTAATGGACTGGTGGTTGATGCCCTTATGTCTGCGACGCCAATATATCCTGGGCCGCCTGGGCTGCAAGTTCTTTCTTGCGAAGGAGCTCTGGGACTTCCTGCACGATGAAAGTCAGAGATCTTGTGCCACGCTATATTCTGTACGCGCCTTGCTAAGTTCTTGGACAGCTTCGGACATGAATGCATGGCTGGCGGCGACCTCGCGATGTCGGTCTGCGTCGAACGCTGTATGCGCAGTCAATGACTGCAACATGCGTGCAACTGGGACACTTGCAGGTATCAGCGTCGACGACCATATCCGACGGCGAAGGAATAGGCGGCTCGAGTTCTGACTGCTTGTCGAGCAGGTCCTGCACGAGCGCCTCGACCTCGAGTGGCGCTGAGCGTCGGCGGTCGCTGAGCGTCTTGTCCCATGCTATTCGCTCTGCACTCAGTGCCCAAATACTGCGGTCAAGCGCCTCGTCGAACGGCTCGGTTGCTGCGTGGAGTGAGCACGTCGCGATGGGGGAGCTGCGTGTGGCACGAACCGCCCTGCTCGGCCACATCCTCGAAGTTGTGGCCATTGACGCGCAGGTTGGGCTTGGCTGCGTCGAGCGTCGAGTCTTTCCACTACGAGACAGCAGTTCGTGAGCTGGATGAGCGCGTCCAGAGTCGACGCACGCGCTTCATATGCGCTCTGAGCGCGTCCGGGTTGTCCGCCTGGCTGATAACGCGTTCCAGCGCGGCGTTGAGCGCGTCATCCAGACTTGAAGTCACGCGCTGCCAGTCCTGGATGGTGTCGACTGAGATACGGGGTAGTTCTGCGCTGGCGTCCATCGTCGCGGTTGCGGGCCAAGTTCGAGCGCGTTGTTTGTCGTTGTGGACGCCGACTTGAATGAAGGTCTTCTGGCCGCGGCGCGCACCGCGCACAGGCACTGTCTATGGCTGGATAAACGGAGAAATCGCCGTCGTTGCCGCTGTTCTGGATGTACAAGACGGCGACGGCGACGACGCGCTTGCGAGGATCCCGTCGACGTCGAAGCTCATAGAGCAGGCTGGGTCGGCGCCGCACATCATCGCGACATGCGACGCGTCACAAGATCCCTGGATAGTCTTTAAAGGCGGCGCAGAGAGGTGCTTACTTGTCTGTGGGCTTGGTCGTGGTTTCTCATAAGCGCCAGCGTAGACATTGTACTCTATGACCCGCCGCAGCGACATAAGCTGCACTTCTTCTCGCTCGAGCCCGTCTCGCTACACCGCGCGGTCGAGCTACCAGACCCGCGAGCGGCCAAGCTACTGCCCTTGGATACTGAACCCCGTCCTCCGCGCATGTCGCATGCTGTCAACCAAGTACGCGTCGCGTCGTGAGCGACCATGTCGAACTTGCGTTCTCATCTACCTCAGATGAATTCTGCAGACGACTTCGCAGTCTTACTTCGAAGAGCCGACTCCAGAGAAGCTGTCGGCAACCGTATCCTCGATTGGATGTTCACGCGAACACAACGCTCTCTCCCAGTCATCGTTCGTGCAATGGAACACCACGTTATCCCACCTGCACGACGCCTCAGCTCCATTACGGCTACGGGTGTGGTCACTATGAGGACGTATGGAACTCTTCTGACATAATATTCCTAGCATCCCAGGTCCATCTGCGCGCCCTGCAAGTTGTTTACGCGGCAAACGAGATGGAACGAGCGCAACAGCAGCAAGGACGTAACTCCTGGAGTGCGTGTGGACCATACGTATCGTTCGTTGAGATCAGCTAGTAAGCGCTGCTTTTGCTGGAGCAATATTCACAGATTCTGGAACTGCGTGTGGTTGTTGCTGAACGACTGCATACTCGGCTATGCTGTCGGCAACTTTCTCATGGAAAACCACGTATGGATCGGGTCTGCTATTGGAGCTGCTGTTCAGGTACGTGTTCCTATGGGACGGAGAATCCACTTGTAATGACCAATGCAGTGGACTGCACACGAATGCATTGCGGAAAGCTTGGCTTGGTTGGACAGCTGGCCGGTTGGGCTCAAGCTCAACACGGAACTCAGCAGTTTCTTCCACATCGCATTCCTTGCCATCACCAGGATATTCTCCTGTGTGTATCCCATGCTTCGCGCCCCCTGACATTAGAACTCACAGTCTGCTAGCTGCGGCGCTTGCTGCAACGCCCTTCTTCCCATCTCTGGTCTTTCTTCTCGGGGCCATCGGAAGCTGCAGCTTATCATTGCTCCTGGCGCTCTTTACGGACCTCTTGACGGTGCTGTCGTTAAATATCACCCTGTCTTACCTTGCCGCGGCTGCGATCTTGCGCTTCGAGTGGTACGCTGCGTATGCTCTGTTCACGCTCTTCAGAGGTTCGTCTGTCCAGGACTACTTCGCTTGACTCACATTTTGTTATCCTCAAGGAAAGCGGAAGAACGTTCTTCGCGGACGTGTGGATAGTTGGGAGTACGACATCGACCAGCTGATACTCGGTACTGTTCTGTTTACGCTCGTGGCGTTCCTAATGCCTACGGTGCTCGTATACTACGCATTCTTCGCTTCTGTAAGTTGTTAGAGGTATGCTCGGCATGCTCGCTTACGCAAATCTGCCAGCTACGGTTCTTGATCCTTCTGGCGTACGCTGGTATTGAGGTGCTCATGGCATGCGTGAACTACTTTCCTCTGTTCGCACTCATGCTCAGGATCAAGGACCCAGCGCGCCTTCCTGGTACGTACGCTTTCTAAACTGCGCATATGTCCATCTCACCTTCGTTCAGGAGGGATTTGCTTTGTTCCTGCCTCGGTCCCAGAATTCCCGGGTGCATGGCGTCTGCAGAACCAGCCGCTCGCGCCGTCTGCCATCCTCTCCCATTTCGGTCGCTACTTCTCGTCGATGGCGCGACATTACCATCCAGGCCGCATCATCTGGCGCTTCGTGTCTGGCGGCCATCTCGACCCGATGCCTTCCTCGACGGACCACCTCTTTCGTTGACAGATTGTAGCCTGCAGCGAGTAGAGCATCTATGTAAGGATGTATTGCTTCGGGATTGGTTACTTCGACATATTGGCGGTACATGTACTGTTACATCCGTGCGCTCGGCGCGGGGAGTCACTTCTCACTGAGCTCGGAGACGCCGGGGAGGACCTTGCCCTCCAGCAGCTCGAGGCTCGCACCTCCACCGGTGCTAACATGGCTAAGCTGGTCCTCGGCCTGGTTCTGCGCAACGAGTGTCGCGGTATCACCGCCGCCGACGATAACGGTCGCGCCTTTCTTGGCGGCCTCGATGTTGGCGTCGAGGAGGTCCTTCGAGCCTGCGGCGAAGGCGGGGATCTCGAATACACCTGCCGGACTGTATGCACGCTTGGGTCAATGATCAGTGCGTAGAAAGAGACAGGTATTGCGCACCCGTTCCACAGAATGGTCTTGGCTTCGAGGACGGTCTTGCGGTACAGCTCGCGGCTCTTTGGGCCTACATCGAGACCGAGCCAGCCGTCCGGGATACCCTCCTCGTCCGTTGCAGAGCCGGTCTAAAGCGCACGTGCGTTAGAGTCATGTACTGCTTTGGGCGAATATCCGCGTACCTTTGCGTCCTTGTCGAACTTGTCGGCGGTAACGTAGTCGACAGGCAGAACGACCTTGACGTTTTTCGCCTTGGCCTTCTCGATCAGGCCTGCGACTTTGGAGGAGCCAGCCTCGTCAAAGAGCGAGTTGCCGATCTATGAAAATGGAAGCAGTCAGCGAGGGGTCCAACAACACGATGACAGGTGGCGAGATTTGCATACCTTGACGTTCTCGAGCGTCTTCTTGAACGTGAAGGCCATTCCACCCGTGATGATGAGAGAGTCGACCTATAGGGGTGCAATTAGAGAGGCGCAGTGTGGACGTCGATGGGAAAGACGCGCCTTGTCGAGCATGTTTTCGATAAGCTGGATCTTGTCGGAGACCTTGGCGCCACCGAGGATGGCAAGGAAGGGACGGTCGGGGCTCTCGAGGGCCTTGGCGAAGTACTCGAGCTCCTTCTTCATGAGGAAGCCCGCAGCGCGTTGGGGGAGCTTGACGCCGACCATGGAGGAGTGAGCGCGGTGCGCGGTGCCAAACGCGTCGTTGACGTAGACGTCGCCGAGTGCAGTGAGCCCCTGGCGGAACTTGTCGACGTCCTCTTGCTTCGCCTTCGTCTTGTTCCCGTCCTTGTCCTTGACGGAGCCCTCCTCCTCGATGTGGAAGCGGAGGTTCTCCAGGAGGATGACGGAGCCGGACTCGGCGCTGTTGACGGACTGCTCGACATCGGGGCCTACGCAGTCCTCGAGGAAGGTGACCTTCTTATCGAGCTGGCGGGAGAGCTCGTCTGCGACGGGCTTGAGGGAGTATTTTGCGACCTTCTTGCCGTCTGGACGGCCGAGATGGGACATGAGAACGACGGTCTTTGCACCTTGGATCGCGCGCGTTGAGCAGATCGGCATAGAGAGACGAGTAGGACGTGTTCACCGTTCTCGAGCGCATATTGGATTGTGGGGAGCGCGGCGACGATGCGCTGTGGATGGGGGTGAGTGTATGCGCGCGATTAGATTAGTTGGTGCACGGACTGCCGGGTTTGTGATGTTGCCCTCCTTGTCGAGCGGGACGTTGAAGTCGACGCGGATGAGGACGCGCTTTCCGGCGAGGTCGAGGTCTGTGATGGCGAGCTTCTTGGAGAGGGACATGGTCGATGAGAACAGGGGGAAGATGCGGACTTTCGATTCCGCTCACCGCGTCTTGTGCCACTTGGCCGCCGTCCAGACCGATCCAGATGGACAACTCGCTCGGCCTCGACGTCACGGGCGCCGTCGACGTCCCCAGCCCAGACCCACCTCCCGCCGACGCCCAGCCGGCCTCGCCACCACCCGCGACCCCGGCCAGCGCCACCTCCAAGCCACAGCAGCAGCTGCAGCAGCCACAGGGCGAGAAGAAAGTCCCCTATGTGAACAAGAACAGAGTGCAGACTGGCGGCGCGCCTCGCGTGAGTCTTCTTCGCCACCACGACCGTCGCTGAGCGCGGCGTGCAGGAGAAACTGAGCCCCGAGGAGCTCGAGGCGAAGATGGCTGAGATACGAAAGCGCAACCAGCTCATAAAGGAGAAGCGCGAGGTGCGTGCGCACAGTCCGTGCACCCCGCTCGCGATCGCTCACTCGCACATGCCGCTAGCTCGTGCTCGCCGATGAGGCCGCATTCAAGCAACAGCTCGCGGAGGACGAGGCCGGCCGCAAGGCGCGCGACGACAACACTCGCAAGGTCCAGGCAAAGGTCAACCAAGAGCGCGGCCAGAACGCTCAGCGCAAGCTTGAGAAGATGGGTGGACGCGAATGGGACTCTGCCAAAGGCGACGACTGGAGTCAGGCGCGTCGTCCTCCTCCCAAGTGCGTGCTTCCACTTGCTCGATCACCCGTATATTGACTATTCTATCAGAGGAAAGAAACCTACTGAGGAACTTGAACCCAGCCCGTCCGACGGCAACTGGAAGGCAGCACAACAGGAGCAGGAGGGCACACAAAAGCCAGACAAGCCCTACAAGCATCGCGATGGCGCCAAGAAGCCTCGCAAGCCGAAGAAGCAGGACGAGTGGGACAACGACAATGCGGACAAGCCTGAGGGCGAAGATGCCATCGAGCGTAGCGAGTCCTCGGCCTCGGAAGACGAATGGGGGCAGAAGAAAGAGAAGCCCAGTACCCAACGCGGTGGCAAGAGTGGTCGCGGCGGCGCCGATCGGGGCCGTGGTCGTGGCCGCGGTGGCAAGAAAGTGTCTAACAAAGCCCGCACGCGGAGGACTTCTGCGTCAACTGACGAGGACGAAGGTGCGCTGCACGATGGGTTCTTATTTTCTTTCTCACGTCTTCCAGGTCCCACCGAGCCCATCGCCGTTATGATGCCCAAGACTCCACCAGGCGGCTTCAAGCCCCTCGAAGGTAACCTTCGCCATTCGTTTGCCATATTCGCTGTTCAACCCCGTCTTGCAGTGGATGTTGCGCAGACCAACTGGGCTGGCGATGTCATCGATGAAAGCGGTTGGTGAAACGCCTATGCCGTGCGGCCAGCCTATGCTCTTCCCATGCTCTCCTCCCCCCAATCGTGCTCGGATAATTTCAGGTGCGTGACGAGGCTGCAGTGCTTGCACGTCTTCATATAGTCCAGGACTTGCGGTGCTGTTCAAAGGGCAGGATCATGTGCCAATGGTGAATTTCTATCCGTCACGCCAGTGTCACCAGTATATATTGCGCTATCTCGAAGAATGCCATTTTCCCCCTCCTATGCTACGCTGCCACCTATGCAACAGAGGAGCGACCGTACGCGCAAAGCACATTAAAGTGGGATCACAGGATTATCAGTCCTCCCCAGCGCAGGTCGCCACACCATCCCACATAGGATTTACACAGACGGCGCGTTTGCATGCGCATCGTCGCGCACCCCACCATACACTCGCATCGCACAACCCACTCTCCACCGCCCCTCCGTACTCGCACCAAAAAGGCACTTTCCGCCACCATCAACACGTACAATCCTGCGAATGCCACGCAGCTCATCGACCCAGGCTTCCCCATCATGGCACTTGAGTGCTGCTCGTCACCCGCTGACACAAATCCTAGCACTGCGACCTTCGTCCGTCTGAACGTGCTGCACGCAACCTCTGTCCTTTATCCGCGCGCAATCTCGACTGGGCCGATTCAAACACAACCATGCATACTGTCGCGCGCGACACCTCCGAACTTTAAGAGCGGACCGACCCGACCAGTCGTGAGCACGCGAGCCAGGAGCTCTATACGACCTAGGGGCCGTATCTCACAGACTCAGGAAGGCGTCCGCGTCGAGAGGCGTTGTGTATCGGCGGAGAGCATGTAGAGGGCCGTGAAGACTTGGGCGCCAGCGTCGTCAACTTCGGCGTTCTGGGCAGAGACAGCAGTCATGCGACACAGCGCGACGGAGCGCAGATCACGGATACTGGGATAAGGCAGGGAGGGCGGTCATGGCGGCACGTATGATGCGTGCTCCAGGCGAAGCATGTCAGGCGCAGACTCGAGGCCGAGAGCGGCAAGACAAAACGCAGGCAAGCGTCGACGGCGGGTGGATCGTAGATTGCACCAAGCGGGCGCATGGTACGAACGAAGCGTTATTTGGGGCGCACCGCCGCACCGCGAATAGGATGAAGAAACGTACCCACTACACGCACCTCTGCAGCGCCTGACCCGCCGAACGCACGCCGCCGTTGCGACCCCTCTTCATGTCGTCTTGAATCGCGCGTGTCAAAGCACTCGCCGTACAATCCAGCCCAGCCCAGATGGTTACGACGTGCACGCCGGCACTTCGAACGCGAACGATCAGGCGAAACTGAACGCGGCGGCTGCAACACCGCGCCGTTGCAAGATCAGCGTTCCGGCAAATGAACCACCAGTAAAGACTGCCGTTTTGGAGCGATTGCTCGCTCCGGGAAAGGTGGGCAGCGAGGCCCAAGGTCGTGTGTGTTCTGTACGTGCTGTCGCTCGATGCCTCGCACAGTGCAAAGAAAGACTGGCAGCCAGTCTCGAGCAGGTCGCGCCGAGAGCTTTGCCCGACGAACACGACATGTCCCGAGCGTTTTGTACGTGACCCGCTCTGACTCGGTGTATTGCGGACGGCCATCTAGTGCCTCCCACCCACGGCGTAAGCGGTAAGCGATGTAGCGCGTGCGCGACGCAAGCAGGGCATCCGGGAGGTTGAGCCCACAAACCGACATCGAACCGCGTGTCCTCTGTAGATGGGCCCACCACTGCCGGCGGTGAGTAGAGGAGCACGCGCAAGCGATGCCAGCCAGCGAGATCCGTCCCTTTAGCGACCGCCAAACGCGTCGGACGCGTGCATCTGGACGCGATTCGCTGCACGGCGCGAGGAGGCACGTTCCGAACGGCCGTGGCACACCGAGTCGTCTTCACGAGCACAAACACGTCGAGGCGCACGTCGTGAGCTCGAGCCACAGGCAACGAGCGTGTTACAGGGAGAAGACAACAACGACCTTCCAACTCTAAGGGTTAGATGTCACCCGACGCAGACAGCCAACGCTGCTGCACCAGGCGTATCAGGGGGGCGGGAGGCCAGACGATGGCTCGTACTTCGACACGCGCAAAGACGCGTCCGGGGCGTTGGGGACGTTGAGGGGACCGCGGGCGGCGGGCGTGGTGGCGGGTCTCAACAGGAAGCGTGATGTTTGTCAAATAAACAATGGCAGCGCGATATAGATAATCTAAAAACGATCCAACTATGCAACGAGAGCAGCCAGACGACGCAGATGCGGGACATTCAGGTAAGCCGGCACATACGTCTCCAGTCCAGAGACATCCCGAGGCAGCGGCAGTTCATAAGGACCCACATCCTCGCTCTCCGGCGCGAGGAGTAGGTGGTCATTCCGGTCATTAGGGACGACGCGCGACGCGACGACCCGCAAGATCTCTGGCGAGATCGGGTTCTGGAAGACGGTGAGTACTCCATACGGATGGCGATGTAGGCGATCCCTCACCTCATAATCCGCAACAAAGTAGTTCGTGCACATCCGCTGGATCTGCGACGGGCTGAGCATCCAGCATACATCGTAGATGATCTCGATGTCGGCAGCGGTGGCCTTCTTCAGTTGCAGGAGTTTCGTGGCTTGCGTAAGGTGCTCGAGTTGGAGGGTGCCCTCAGGCATGTTGTGCGACTTGCACCACTCCTCGATGCGCGTGATGTTGTACTGTATTTGCATTGCTGAAAAAAAAATATCAGCAATGGCAGTATATGCGATGGGCGTGACGTACCGCGCTTCCACGAGCAGAAATTGCGGCGCATGAGCAGGTCGTTGAAGCTCGTGACCCCGATGAGCTTGAGGAGCTCTGTGAAAACCTGCTGAACGACCGACTCCTCCATGTGGTAGCTCTTCATGCATTTCCACACTTTGTTGAGAAGGTTGAGAACGTCGTCCATACTGAACGCAGGCGTAGAGTTGCTGTTGAGCAGGCGGTTGAACAGACGCCCACCACCATCACTCGTCGTGAAACCAGGCAACGACTGGCTCTCGATCAGCGCCGGGATGACCATCTTTGCTAGTCTCTTCTTTGTCTCGACCATCCACGTATGGTAGATGTTGTACTCCAGGCTGTCGAGGTCGTGCTTGACGATGGAGACCAGGCGTTCGTAGTCGGACCACTCGAACTCGCGACCAGAAGGATCGCCTCCTGGACCGATCCCTTGCAACATGTCACTCTCGGCTAGGCAGATGAACGAGAGGATCTCGTGAACGTTGGATAGCCAGAACACTCCAGGCATAATCGCGTCCTCGCCAGTGAAAGACTGCACATGATTTGAGTGCCATGTCGACGCGTTGCAAATAGGCAACTCACCATCACGTGCGACTGGACCGTCTGCATCACATTCGCCAGGAAACGCTCGCTCTCTGCGATGAGGCCGTACTTCCACATCTCGTTCGTGACCAGGCTGATGAGGTTGGCGGGGAAGAGCACCTCCTTCGGCGATGGTGCGTTCGTCAAGCTCGCTGCAGGAATCTTGAGGCCGCGAATGAGGCCCTGCAAGACGTCCTCATCCAACCTGTACGCGTCGTCCAAGAGCTTGATCTTCTCCTCTGCAGGATCGTCGTAGATGTCCGAAAGACCGTTTGCACGGCGCATCTGGGGGTGCATGTCGAGGCCGTTGTACGCAACAGATACTGCGCGGGGGTTGTTGAGCTGGTTGCGCTTGACGGCGAGCATGAGTTCGTCCGCAGAGTCGCGGGCGGTCTTGATGTCCGCGGAGAACGCGCCAGTTGTGCTGTGTCGCCTCTGGTGCTTCTTGGTAGGGGTCCCCGTCGTACCATTCTGCGTCGCGGCTACGTTCTCGAACGGCTTGAGCGTCGGCGCGAAGACTGGCGAAGTCGGCTCGGCTCTCCGACTGCTGTTTCCGTTGAGCGAGTTGAGCGCGTTCGCGCGGTTGAGCTGCTCGCGAAGGCTGTTGACCTCGCGCTTGAGCGTAGAAATGACAGAACCGTCCTCCACAGTCTTGACGGGAGGAGCGGCAGCGGCAGCATCGATCTGCTTCTGACGCTCTTCCAGCGCCAGGGTCTGCTTCTGCAGGTCCTCGGACAACTTCTGAATGAGCTCGTCCTTCTCCGTCGCCTTGCTCAACGCCTCTTCGAGACGCTGTTCGACCTCCCTCTTCGTCGCCAAAAGCTCCTCCTTGCGAGAGACCTCGGCCTGGACAGCCTGAAGCTCGCCCTGAAGCTGCTTCGATCGGACTTCTACGTCCTCGTGCTTCGTCATCCATGCCTGCAGCTGCTGCTCCAGGTCGTTCAACCTCTTCTGCAACTCCTTCTTCTCCTGGTTGCGCAACTGCAAGTTCTGGGTGAGCTCGACGACCTTGTTCTCCAAACGATACGAGATCTCCTTGAACTTGGAGACGGAGCGAGCCTCTTGCTTGAGAGTCTTGAGCTGCTTCCGCGCGATGCGCCTGCGCAGGCAGGATTGCATCAAAACGACACGACGGACATCCGCGTTGTACTGGCGACGGACAAGGCTAGAAACAAATTTTAGCCTTGAGCGATACAGCAGAAACGGGAACACTCACAGTCCGCGCAGGAGACTCTGCAGCCGGCGGGCAGCATGTCCAACGCGCTCCTCCCTGAATTGCATGCGTGCTTGCGAACCGCGAATCTCTGCAAGTGCGTTTGTCATCATCGGATCGTTGACAGCAAGTAGCGGTCCACTCACGGGCCTGAATGCGAATAACCGCATGACGGACATCGAGGAACTCCTTGCGGCGAATGAACCGACGAAGAGCCTTCTGGAGACGGATAGCCGCCGTCTCCTTGCGAACACCGTCGACGAACTTCTGCGCCATGATGCCGCGCCACCAAGTCTGTATCTTGATCGTGGCGCGCCGGAGGTCCTGATACTTCTTAACCGCCATCCGCCTGCGCATGTTCTTCTGTACGATGGTCACGAGCGTGTTCAGGCGATCCGAACGCTGCGACTCGAGCAAGGCGAGCATGCCAGCGCGGAAGAAGATCTTGGTCAAGCCCGTCTGGTACTTGTCCTCGTCTCTGATCGTATTGTCGAGAATAGCCACGCAGAGCGGGCGAATCTGGTTCTTCTTGATCGCGGCATCCCACACATCCGAGCGCGTGAGCATGTAGTATCTTCGGAATGCATTAGGGCGTGCTCTACACATTATTTTGGAAGTGCTTACCGTTCCGCGAACTCTTCGTACGTCCAACGTGAAGGATAACCGGCGCAACTGATGCGAATGGTCTCAAGCACACCGCAAGCACGAAGCTGGCCGAGAACCTGCTGGGGCGCAAACTCCCACGCACGCTTCTGCTCGTTGGGCTTGATGCAACGGATGTAGTGCACGTTCGTGACGCTGAGCGTGTCCATGAGGTTGACGAGTGACACCTTGAAGATGGAGCCAAGCGTCGGCTTCTTCGTAACGCCCACACGCTTAGGGCCGCCGCCTGCACCACCTGCGCCGGACCCGACCTGGCCAGCACCGCTCGTGACGAGCTGCACGCGACCCGGATCCGGGATCAAAGACGAACGGCGGGAGGATTGGCTTCCAGAGTCGGAGCCAGCGGGAGAAGGCGGCGGGGCGTCTGAGGGACGGGTGGAAGCGAGCGCCGCGTCGAGAACCTCCTTGAGGAACGGGTTCTTGGTCGTCGCGAGAAGCGCAAGATGCTCGTCCGGAACGGTGTCCCTGTTCTTGTCGATAAAGCCATCCGCCTCGTACGAGACGTCCAACGCGTAGTGGGCGATGGTGAACGCGGTGGTGCCGAAACGAGGCTTCTTGAATACCTTCTTGTTCTCCGGCTTGTCGAGCTGCGAGTAGAGCTTTTGGAGGAAAGACGCATCCGTGCCGGAAGGGAGACGAGACTCTTCGTCGAGTAGAGAGAGAACACCAAGCTTGCCCTCGATGAGGTCAATGCAGGGCTGGTTGTCGGCGAAGTCGATGAACTTCCACTGGATTTCTTCGCGGACATACTCTTCTTGCTCAAGTTTGAAGACGTGCGCGTTGAACTGACAGGTGTTAGAGTACGCAGAATTAGACAGTTAGAAAAACGTACCTCTTGCTGAAGCTTTTCGTTTGCGTAGTTGATACAGAACTGCTCGAAGCTGTTGCGCTTAAAGTGCTCGAAACCGTAGATACTGCGGCTCCGTGAGTACCGACGCTACCGTCGGGTGCCGCGCCACTTACTCGAGGACGCCGATGAACATCTCCGCCTTGCTCGCGGCCTCGCCATTCTCGCCCGCCAAACTCTCGTTCACGATAGCAACGAGCCACTCGAACATGCACGCGTAGATGAACTTGGCCACGGAGTCGCGCACGACGGTCGCCTGCTGCGAGTTGAGGGAAGTGACGATCTTTTCCGAGCGAGTGATGATCTGTTTTTTGATCGTCCACTTCTTGAACTCGCTCGCGGTGATGCCGAGAAAGCGGGTGGCGAGCAGCATCGCGGGCTCGTTGTCGTCAAGCACGGCGTCGTTGCGCGCCTGGGTGATTTTGATGTTGCCGAGGTGCAGCAACGCGGCGAGGAGTTTGAAGACGGCCCATTGTTTCTCGACGGAGATGCCGACGGTGGATAAGGCCTGCTGGGTTTGGCGGAACTCCTCGGCGTCGTCGACGTTGGGGATGGGCGTGGACGAGGGACCACCCTGCTTGAGGTAGAAGAACTTGTTGATGTCGGTGTCGAGGCCGAGGTCCTTGCGCTCTTTGAGCGGTGCGCCGGCGCACAGCTGGTAAAAGATGTGGTAGTTGCGCTCGGTCTCGGGTTGGTAGACCAAACGGGAACGCTCGAGCAGGTAGGTGCGGATTCTGGCGCCGACGATATCTGTTCTGCCGTCGAACAAAATCTAGGGTGGGTTAGAAACGCGGGAATGAATAAGGAAGTCGGGAGCGGACGAATAACCTACCTGGATGTATTTGCCGAAACGCGACGAGTTGTCGTTACGCGTCGTCTTTGCGTTGCCGAACGCTTCGAGGATGGGGTTGGTGGCGAGGATCTGGCGCTCGACCTCGGACGAGTCGTCGAGCGAGTTCTTGACCTTTGCCCTCGCGCCTGTCGGGTTGACGGAGGCGAGGTAACGCATGATGAGTTTTGCCTGCGCGAGGCGGTGAGCAAGCGCCGAGGGCATCACTGCACCAGACTGACCGACTCTGTCTTTCCAGCACCACTGGTGGAGGTTGTGTGAGCGACGACGCGTGTGGTAACGACAGGGGTTGAGGTTGACGGACCTTTCACCGGAGACGATGATGGTCTGACCCTCGCCGTCCTTTTGCATTCTTGTGTACGCGTCCTCTGCAATGGCGAAGAGATGGGGCTCGAGCTCGCCCTTTCTGCGGCCGGAGTAGGCCTGGATGATTTCTGGGCCGTAGAGGGTTACGCGCTGGAACGGGTTGACGGCAATGAGGACTATGCCCGAGTACGTGTATATGGAGTGCTGGGCATAGCGGTTGCGGATAGTGTGCAGAACTGGGCAGGAATAATGAGATACAAGAGCGTGGAGGACGGGCGGACTGACCTGAAGGTTCGTTCAAATGGGAGAGCGTTGCGAGGTCGTCGGCGGTCTCGAGCAGGGGCGGGTTGCGCAGTGGGGGGAGGGAGTCGTCGCCGGCCTTGATTGCCTGGACTGTGGTGTCTAGCGAAATTTCCTGGACGCTGGGGTGTTAGGGCGACGCGTCCGACCGAGGA
This sequence comes from Exidia glandulosa HHB12029, assembly GCA_001632375.1. NCBI lineage: Eukaryota > Fungi > Basidiomycota > Agaricomycetes > Auriculariales > Exidiaceae > Exidia > Exidia glandulosa. The sequence goes on along the minus strand of KV426088.1, from coordinate 86,259 downwards.
GAACGCACCTTTCCGCGCTCGTCGACGAAGGTGAGCTTGACGTTGTCGCCGTTTACCCTGTTCTGAGTGACCTCGCCCGAAATCCAGCCAATGTCCTTGTCCTGGAACCAGACGCGGGTCCCCTTTGCAAAGACTTCGGCCATGGTCAGAACGAGGGATCACTCGGAAAAGTCCGTATGGCTGCCACGCTCACATCCCTCAACCAAGTCCTCAGCTCTCTCTCAGCTCTCCAGGCACGCGAGAAGGACGTCTCCACCGCTCTCGCTGCCCTTGTCTCCAACCATGACCACATTTCCGCGTCCCTCGCCCGTCTCCACAACCTCAACCCGCTCATCGACGAGCTCCAGGTAGACGCAAGCCTCCTCCAGAACAAGGTTCTCTCTACAGCCAAGACCGCAGACCGTGTCGGGGGACGCGTCAGAATTCTCGATGAGGAGATGCGGCGTATTAGAGAGGCGGCGGAACGCGTCGCACACGTTGCAGAGCTCAAGGTGCGCTTCCCAGTGTTTTATGCTTGAACTCACCCGTGTAAAGAGCTCCCTGTCTGCGCTCTACGACGCGATAGACCGCGGCGACTGGGAAGCGGCAGCCCGTCATTGCGCACGCGTCATGGCCATCCCGCACGACGTCCTCCACGGCCAGTTCGCAGCCTCTGCAGTCGTACGTGTAACATATACGCGTGTATAACGCGTTCCTGACCGTCCATACAGCCCACGTCGGAACTGCCGCTACCCCCACCGCAGAGTCTGCAAGCTGCACGCGACACGCTGCTTTACAACTTCCAGACCCACTTCGACAAGGCTGCACGCGCACGCGACGCAGCTGCCACCAGTCGCTTCTTCAAGCTCTTTCCCTCCGTCGGATGGCAGAACGAGGGTCTTGACGCGTACTCGACCTTCGTCGTCGACCTCGTCAGCTCGCGCGCGTCCACCACGTCCAAAAGTGCGCTCATTGCATTCGCATGTTCTTCATTCTCACGCATTGCAGCTTCCTCGCCAATGTACTTTGTTGCAAGCCTCACTGGGCTATTCGAGAGCGTCGCTCTCATCATCGACCAGCACCAGCCCATCGTCGAAAAGTACTACGGCCGCGGTTCCATGACGCCTGTCGTGGGTAAACTACTGGAAGAATGCGACCGCGCTGTGAGGCAACTTCTCGAGGCATGGGAGGAGGAGCGTCAGATGAAGCGCAAGCTCTCGGAAACGGCGACGTTTACGGCCACAGGACCTGGTACTGCCATTCGACGCCAGGGCACACAGACGGGCCCCACTCCTGCAGACGACACCGTGGATCCACGAGAGATCGACAAGGTCTTGTCCGAGCTGGCGGGAATAGCTAGTCGCTGGGCCGTCTTCCGCAAGTTCGTCGTCACCCGTCTACAGGAGGACGCGGCAGGGACTCCGGACGAGGTCGAAGAGTCTGACGAGCCACCGCCACCGCCCGAGCCCGTGGACACAAGCATCGTCGATAATTGCGCGTGTCGGAAGTCTATCGAGGGCGTACTTGCACAGTACTATCTTCCGCTTGAGTCGTGGTACATTCGCTCTATCATCGACAAGGTAATCATTACCTTCTTGCCCCCCTCTGACTTCCGACTGATACCGTTTTAGGCGCACCGATTAGCACAACCCAACGCCTCAGGAGGACCGACGACCACGACTCTTCCGGACGACGTCTTCTACGTTCTCAAACTCGCTCTCGTCCGCCTGCTGACCACCGGCTCGCTCGACACCGCAACGCGCGTCACCTCCACGCTGCGCGAAATCCTTCAACGCGACTTTGTCTCCGTTCTCAAGCGCAAGATGGACGACCTCTACCGTCCAGGCGTCGCGGGCGCACGCTCAGAGAAGGGCGAGCGCGATGCCCGCACGGCGTTCATCGTACACCTCAACGACCTCGACACCTCCGCATCGCACCTCGAACGCCTCGCGGCCGAGTTTGGCGCCAGCCCCGCTATCGACCAACATTTTGTCGAGAGCGACGTCACGGGCGTGCGGAACGCCCTTACCGCGCTGGGCGGGGAGACGACCGCTCTACGTGGTGTGCTCAAGTCCGGCGTGGAGCAGCTGTTCAGCCAGATTACGCGTCCGCGCCTGCGCATGCTCTGGCCGGACGTGTACAAGGACGTGTCGTACGTTCTTGACGACGAGTCGTACGCGCTCGCAGAACAGCAGGATCTTGTGCGCAAGCGTTTTGTGCGTGCGTGGGAGGGTACGGCCGAGGCGTTCAAGGACGCTTTTACCGAGGAGAACTACCGCTTGTTCTTCACGTTCATACTCGACATGATCGTCCGTCCATGGGAGCGATACGTCTTTGGCTTGAAGTTCACCGAGGTGCGTCCCTTGCTACATGTGAGTTGACCTTCTGACTTCGTTTAGTTGGGCGCGATCCGATTCGACCAGGACTTGCGCTTCATCACGTCCTTCCTGTCCAATCAGGTGTCCTTTGGCGCTGTTCGCGAACGTTTCCAACGGCTTCAACAGATCTCGACGCTCGTCAACCTGGACAAGGAGGAAGACCTTGACGAGTTCTACAACGGCTCCGGGATCACGTGGCGTTTGAGTATCGCAGAGGCACGGTCGGTCATAGCATTGAGGATATAGCGGGCGTAGGTCTCCTAGACACAAAATAGATGTACAACAGTGATTTGCAAGAGAGAAGGACGGACAAAGAGAGCAAGAAATACGTGAATCAACGTGACGCGGACTGCTCATTTGCGCAGATTGTCGAGCCGCGCTTGCAGCTCGTCCTCGTCAGACATCGGGGCTTTGGGAGCGGGTGCGCCGCCTGCAGGTGCAGAAGATGCCGCGGGGCCACCTCCTCCGCCTTCTGCGAGTGCGACACGGCTGTTGGCAAGCGGCGCTGCTTGCGCGATCCCCGATGGAGCGTCGGTGAGCTGCAGATGTGGGATATGAGTTTGACGTTCTTCGCTACCAACGTGCGCACCTGTTGAGAGAGATTCACGCCGATCTCGTCGAGGACCTCCTTGAGAATCTTGTCGCCCTCCTCCTCCTCGTCTTCCAGCTCGTCATCCATGGCGTCGTCGATGGCGTCGACCATTATCTCCTCCTTCATGTCCATCGTCGCGCTCTCCTTCTCAAAGTCGGCCATAATCTTCTGGATCTGGGGCAGGTTCATTCCGCGGTTCATAGACGCCATAGCCTGCGCGAGCGAGTCAGCCAGTTGCTGCGGACGCCGACAGCGAGGAAGCGCGCGTACCCTCGACGCGCCGCGCATGGCCTCCGCCATCTGCTGGTTGGAGCGCAAAGTCTGGATGCGGAGACCGACGGCTTGGAGCTGTGTGCGCATTTGGTAGAACTTCTGCGTGTAGCGCCGCGTGCGCACGAGATCCTTCGCCATGACCTTGCACGCGCTCTACACCGTGTCGACGCGTCAGCCGCGACGGACAGCGACGTGGATGTGGAGACGCACGATCTGGCCAGCTTTGGCGCTCTTCTTGATGTCCATGACGAGTTTCTTCTCCTGCGCCTCGAGCTTTGTCCGTTCGCGGTCGAGCTCGCGCTGCGCCTTGTCCAGCGCGCGTTTGTGCTGTCGCAGTCGCTCTGCAGGCGTCACGCTACGCCCGAAGAGTGTTTCCTACGCGTACGCATGTGAGTCGAGCGCGCCGCAGCATGACTTAGTTACTGACGAGAATGTTCATCGTGGTCGAGTTGCAAGTGGCGGAGAGCGTGACACGGCCGGACTGCGGATCCATTTCCCAAACCATTGCTTCATGGAATTACCAGTGCGAACGGGACGATCTATACGATACAAATTGCGACAACTAAACGACATGAACGCGGCCACGACTTAGTTGTAGACCTGGTAGAGCGGCGTGCTAGAGAATTTGGTTCCTTGCCGCACGACCTTCTCCACTGCGTCCAAGAAATCGCGCTCCGTCGCCACCTTGCGCCGTGCACGGATGGCGAACATGCCCGCTTCGGTGGCTACGGATCGCAGCTCGGCACCCGTCGTGTTGGGACACAATCTCGCGATGAGGTCAAAACGGATGTCGCGCTCAACGCTCATGCTGCGCGCATGGATGCGGAGAATGTGTGCGCGGCCCTCGTTGTCGGGCAGCGAGAACTCGACTCGTCTGTCGAGACGGCCTGGGCGGAGGAGAGCGGGGTCGAGCGTGTCGGGACGGTTCGTGGCCATGAGGACCTTGATGTTGCCACGGGGGTCGAAGCCGTCGAGCTGGTTGATGAGCTCCAGCATCGTGCGTTGTACCTCGTTGTCGCCACCCGCGCCGTCGTCGAAACGCGCACCACCGATGGCGTCGACTTCGTCGAAGAAGATGATGCACGCCTTCTTCGTGCGGGCCATCTCGAAGAGCTCGCGTACCATGCGTGCACCCTCGCCGACGTACTTTTGCACGAGCTCGGATCCGATAACACGAATAAAGGTGGCATCTGTTCGGTTGGCAACTGCACGGGCGCAGAGCGTCTTGCCTGTGCCAGGAGGACCGAAGAGCAGTACACCCTTCGGCGGGTCGATACCGAGGTTGACGAAACGTTCAGGCTAGGAAGCGGTCAATACATTTAGTCGTGCTAGGAAATGGGAACGCACTGAAATCAGAGGAGTCTCTACGACTTCGCGGAGCTTCTCGATTTGTTCTTTGCAGCCTCCAATGTCCGAGTAGGTGACGTCCGGCTTCTCTTCAACCTGCATGAGCGTGACGGAGGGGTCGATCTTTGGCGGCAATGGTATCTGAATTTGATACTTGTTGCGGTCGACACTAGTCGTTGGTCAGCCTGGAGGTGGTTCAGAGCGGTGCTGGCGCGTGTACGCACCCAACGCGCATGCCCTCCTCGATATCCGTCGGTGCGACACGGTCACCGAGGCCGACGACGAACTTTGCAATCTGCTTGATGTTGATGACATATTTGTCTTGTTCGTCTGCGCCCTTCTGGCCCTGGACGGCGCCAAGTGGGTTGACGGACGCAGCGGCGGCGGCGAGTTCTGGGTTGAGCGGGATGATCTTTGTGCAACGGGCGACCTGAAGCGGGTGCTCCTCCTGCATGCGCTGACGGTCTGCAGGGATGTCCCACAGGTTGGGGGGTGCGAGACCGGTGTCGGACTCCTTGACGCCTGCGGGAGCCAGTCAGCGCGACGCGACGCGCGTCCTCGAGTGGACGAACCAAGCTTTTCGTTTACGCGCTTCTGGATTTCCTTGATGTCGTTCTCTGTCGCCTTGAGCTTTCCAGCATAGGGACCTTGACCCTGGAGGTAAGAGTGAGCGCTGGGTCGTGGATGTGAGTTTGGAGTGGCATACGTATGTGCGGAGGATCTGGATGTCGCGCTCGTCGAGAGCTGTGCATGCGAGTTAGAGGGCAGGGTGAGAGTGAGGGCAGACAGCACACCTTGTATCTTCTCTTCCTTGTCGTCAGCACGCTTCTCGTCTGCGAACGGGACGTTGTAAGAAACTCGACGCGTCAGGGCGCGTAGCAGTGCGTACACTTTTCCCAGTCACTATAGGAACGCGTTAGTAGTTACAATGCATACAGAAATTGTCCACGCACGCTTTGGGCGCCATTGCGGGGAGGGAGGAAGTGGTTGTGGGAGGTGGATGAGAAACGCGCGTTGTCGGACTTGGACGCTCGAATCCGCTTTCCCTCATCGACATGGCCGGCGCACTCGACAACGCAAAGGCCAACTTGCCCAAGATCAGAGACGAGGACCGCGAGTCCCGCTTCGGTCAGGTCTATGGCGTATCAGGCCCAGTCGTCATCGCAGAGAAAATGGCTGGCGCAGCGATGTACGAGCTCGTTCGCGTAGGCCACCACGAGCTCGTCGGCGGTCAGCAGCCTTCTTGCACTGTCGGGCGTGCTACTGACACATCGCAGAGGTCATCCGTATCGACGCCGACAAGGCCACGATCCAGGTCTACGAGGAGACCTCGGGCGTCACAGTCGGCGACCCCGTCCTGCGCACAGGAAAGCCCCTCAGCGCAGAGCTCGGCCCCGGCTTGATGAACAACATCTTCGACGGTATCCAACGCCCGCTCAGAGTGCGTCCCTGTCCAGAACGCCCACCCCGCCTTGGCCTGACGTCCTTCCAGGATATCCAACGCAAGTCCCAGTCCATCTACATCCCGAGAGGTATCAACACAGAAACCCTCGACCGCTCTCTCAAGTGGGACTTTACCCCAGCCACCTTCAAGGCTCGTGACTTTGGCTTGTTGTCGCTGGTGTCGGTTCTGACATCATCCGCCGCAGGTTGGCGACCATGTATCCGGCGGCGACATCTTTGGTACCGTCTGGGAGAACTCGCTCGTCGACAAACATAAGATCATGCTCAACCCCCGTGCGCTTGGCACAATCACCCACCTCGCCGAGAAGGGCAGTTACTCCGTCGAGGTCAGTCATAACAGTCTTCGCCGCGGGGCGTTCATAGTCTTACGCAGCATTGCAGGATGTTGTGCTCGAGACCGAGTTCCAGGGCAAGACGACAAAGCATACCATGATGCAGCTCTGGCCTGTTCGCGCACCGCGTCCCAACGCTCAGAAGCTCACCGCCGACTACCCGCTCCTGACTGGCCAGCGTATTCTTGACGCTCTCTTCCCGTAAGGTCGTCCACCATCCGTACATGTCTCTTCTCACGTCTTTGCAGCTGTGTCCAGGGTGGCACAACAGCCATTCCCGGAGCTTTCGGATGCGGCAAAACGGTCATCTCCCAGGCTATCTCCAAGTTCTCCAACAGCGACATCATTATCTACGTCGGTTGCGGTGAGCGTGGAAATGAGGTGCGCATTCACATACAAAGACCCTGTTCACATGCTCATCCACGTCCAGATGGCCGAGGTCTTGATGGAGGTATGCACGATTCACTGGGATTGAGACAATGGTCTGAGCTGAACGCCCCTTTCAGTTCCCCGAATTGACCATGGAAGTGGGAGACCGTCAAGAACCAATCATGAAACGCACCACTCTCGTCGCCAACACGTCCAACATGCCCGTCGCTGCGCGTGAAGCCAGCATTTACACTGGTATCACCCTCGCCGAGTACTGGCGTGACCAGGGGAGCAACGTCTCCATGATGGCGGATTCGACATCGCGTTGGGCTGAAGCGTTGCGTGAGATTAGCGGTCGCTTGGCGGAGATGCCGGCCGACTCTGGCTACCCGGCGTACTTGAGTACCAAGCTCGCGAGCTTCTACGAGCGCGCGGGCAAGGTCGTCGCGCTCGGTAACCCGAAGCGCGAGGGCACCATCTCGATCGTCGGTGCCGTCTCGCCGCCGGGTGGTGACTACTCCGACCCTGTCACGGCCGCGACGCTCGGTATCGTGCAGGTGTTCTGGGGCTTGGACAAGAAGCTCGCGCAGCGCAAGCACTTCCCGTCCGTCAACTGGAACGTATCGTACTCGAAGTACATCAAGGTGCTCGAGCCTTTCTACGAGCAGGAAGCGCCCGGCTTCGTCGACCTCCGCACGCGCACTAAGGAGATCCTCCAGAAGGAGGAGGATCTCGCTGAAATCGTTCAACTCGTCGGCAAGAGCGCACTCGGCGAGAACGAGAAGATCACGCTCGAGGTCGCGCGCATGCTCAAGGACGACTTCTTGCAGCAGAACGGTATCAGCGAGTACGACCGTTTCTGCCCGTTCTACAAGACGAACGGCATGCTGCGCAACTTTGTCACCTTCCACGAAGAGGCGACCAAGATTGTCGGCCAGGGCGACATGACGTTTGCCAAGATCAAGGATTCGTGCTCGGACGTCATGTTCAAGCTCTCGCAGATGAAGTTCGAGGCAAGTTTCTTTTAGTTTGGTGTGATTAACTTGCTAAATCTATGCATGTAGAGTCCGTCGCAGGGCAAGGAGACGGTGACGAAGAAGCTGGACGAGCTGTACCAGGAGATCCAGGACAAGTTCCGCACGCTCGTGGAGTAGACGCGAGAGCACGAGAATCCATCGCTGTCTTTGGACGATTGGATTATTACAGTAGTCCGCCGCATCATCGCCCTATGTCGATATTCATACACTGCCAGTCACGACCTTCTCTCCCTCTGCAGTAATAATGGAAATGCATCGCTTTCACGACTATGTGCTACTACTTAGACCATGACGTCTCCCGCATCGCGTAGGTTGCGCAATTTGACGAAGACGTCGGTGCCGTGGCCGTGCAGGGACTTGAGCTCGAGGCTGCCGCCGAAAAAATTACAATATAGCCGTGCCAGTGGTAGACTGCAAGTCAAAATCAGCAAGTTGTCTGCGAGCCTGAGCAAAATGTACAGACCCATAGCCTAGACCAGCAAGCGTGCCTACGCCGACCTGCAAACCTTTACTGGTGATGTCGCCGAAGAGGCCCCCTGCGCCAGAGTCATCGCCATCGACACTGGCAACACCGCCAATATGCTGGGCCGCATACGGTCCTCCGCCACCGTCGTCGTCAAGGCTGCCCGCTGCTGTGCCGCTGCGCCCTGCCGTCGAGTAGGCGTAGGAGAATATGCGCGAGATGTCGGTGGGAGAAACGCCGCCGCCCTGGTCGCGTATACGCAATGACATATACGGCCGTGCTGGACTGGGCGATGCGGATATTGTAATGACAACGGGCGGTATGGCGGACATGCGGCCGTCCTTACGGAGGTGATGCTCGACGGAGGCGCGATATGCGTTCTTGAGGAGTTCGGTGAGGATGTACTCCATGTGCACTTAGGACACCGGTTGAGATTACGGCGCGAGGGAGGAGAGGACGTGCTCGCCTGGAACGTAGCTATCGAAGCACATGGTCAGTAGAAGATGTCAGGAATGACTTGAACGTACGCGAATGTTGCATTCACGTCGCCGTCGAGGACGCAGTCGGGAGATGCGCCGACGGTGGCGTCGCACATTTCTGCGACAAAGGATGCGCAGGTCTTGACCATCTCGGCGGGGGAACAGCGGTTGTTGACGACTCCGACGATGTCGTCGTCCAATGGGTCGGGCGTGTTGGAGATTGCGATGTGCTGCTCTGCAATGAGACGGACTACGATGCGAGAGCGAATCGCGTTGTCGAGAAATGCGGTAATTTCTTCCGGGGTCATGTACTTTGCGCATTGGTGAAAGCTGAGGTGAGTGAGTGAGCTACTTGTGAGAGGAGGCGCGGGAATAGTTTACCCCTTTGCGAGCGTGGGGACGTCGTGTGCATGAGCGTGTACGAGTTGCTCGAGCGTGCGGGCGAGGCTGGCGTTCCGTTCGAGATTGTTAACGGGTCCATCGTCAGCGAAATGAGCTATGGTGTCTCTGGACTGGCGGAAGGAGTCGAGTGTGCGGGAAATGAATGGATTCGTGCCGACAATGAATGGGAGTGACTCGAACGCGCGCACGCGACTGGACAGTCGCTGGGGGAGCTGGGAGAGCACGAAGCTGGCCGAGTCGAGAACTGTGGCAGAGTTGTAGGCGAGGAGGGAAGCGAGCGGGATGAGACGGGATGAGGGGCTCATGCAGGGCCGGGCTGTCGGAGAAACCGCGCCGACTTGGACGCGCTAGGCACTTGACCTCCTACTTGAACAGAATGGCGGCCCGTATTTCCCGCTCTCTTCACAACTCTCCCCACTATGAAGTTCAACGACGGCTTCTGGCACCTCATGGAGGGCGTAAAGGCCAACTACGCGGTCGCCGTCCAGCGGACTGCCACGGCCAGCGATGAGCTCAAGCTCCAGGTCGGGTTCGCCGTCCTCCACCGCGTCCGCCGTGCTCACTCTCCCCGTCTAGTCGTCGACAATGCCCATCAGGCACAGAGGCGACACGCTCAAGGGCCCCGTGCTCAACATCACCGTCCACTCGCCCGCAGACAACATCATAGGCGTCAAGATCGACCACTTCGTCCACCGTCCAAACGTCGCAGACTACTCTCTCTTCCCAGACGGCGCTCCCCCAAAGCCCTCCGTCCAGGCCGCAAAGACAGACTCGGGCTCCTCCCTCGTCTCCGGCAAGCTCGTCGCAGAGGTCACCAACAACCCCTATACGCTCTCCTTCTCCGCGGCCAACAAGAAGCTCACTTTTGCCGGAGAAAAATACCAAGGTCTGCTTTCCAGCTTCATTAAATGTGCGCTTATCTAACGCTCCCCAGGTCTCTTCGATGTGCCCTACAAGTGGACGACGCAGCGCGCCTCTGTCACCTCTTGCGTCGCCACAGACTTTTCCTCGGTGCCCAACCCGCCTTCGCCGCCAGACAAAATTCGCTTCATCAACTCAGAACTCAACATCAGCCCGGGAGAGCTCTTCTACGGTCTTGGGTACGTTGCTGTCCCGTCATCCCACAATGCACTCTGCTCACCGACATGCAGCGAGCAGTTCGGCTCCTTCACCAAGAACGGTTAGCTTCACTCTCATCTCCGAGCTTTCTCCGTCGATTGACGATTGCCCTCCCTTTAGGTCAGAGAGTCAGCATCTGGAACGCCGATGGCGGCACGTCCTCCGAACAGGCCTACAAATGTGTTCCCTTCTACGTCTCCAACCGCGGCTACGGCGTCTTCGTCAACCACCCCGGCGAAGTCGAGTTCGACGTCGGCGCGACCAAGGTCAGTCGCCTCGGGATCGCCGTTGCAGGCGAGTCGCTCGAGTACTTCATCATCTATGGAGACACTCCGATCGAGGTACGCAGCTACGGCATCCCGGGTCGTGTTGTCTGACGCTTTTCCCTCACAGATTCTCGAAAGGTACACGCTCCTGACTGGACGCCCGGCGTAAGTGCATATCTCGACCCTCCGTCGCACATGCTCATGGTCCCGTGCGAAGACTACCGCCTACATGGACCTTCGGCCTATGGCTCAGCACGAGCTTCCTTACGTCCTACTCGTCGGAAACTGTGTCAGGCTTCCTCCAGGGAATGCGCGATCGTA
>KV426088.1:53996-74818 GCA_001632375.1 Exidia glandulosa HHB12029 | reverse complement strand
AATGAAAAGGTCTTCAAGCTGCTCGAGGACTACCACGGAAAGGACGAAGCCGTCGTGTTTGCCCGTAGCGGCGCAGCTGGTGGGCAGCGGTTCCCTGTGGTATGTTGCTCCGGTCGTATAACATAAGTGCACAGCTTGACTTTGTCGCAGCACTGGGGCGGCGACTGCGAGTCGACCTTCGAGGCTATGGCTGAGGCGACGCGCGGTCTCCTGAGCTTGTCCATCTCCGGCTACGGCTACGGCGCTCACGACATTGGAGGCTTCGAGGTGCGATTTGCTGCTCGTTCCTTGTTAGGGTCTGATCACGGCGTACAGGGTCTCCCGCCCGCCGAACTGTACATGCGGTGGGTTGCCTTCGGGATGTTTTCGTCACACACGAGGTTGCACGGGTCGTCCTCGTATCGCGTTCCTTGGTTGTATGGCGAACAGGCGGCCGTCGCGATGTCGAATCTTCTCGAGGTCAAGCACAGGCTCATGCCTTACCTTTACTATTACGTGAGAGAAGACCTTTGGTGTGCTCATACTGCGATACTGAGCGGTGCGACTTGCAGGCTATCCAAGCCCATCAGCTGGGTCACCCGATGCATCGCACCATGTTTGTCGAGTTCCCGGGCGACAGGACGACGCACAGTCTCGACCGCCAGTACTTCCTGGGTCGCTCGCTACTGGTCGCCCCCGTGTTCGTGCCGCAAGGCGAGGACACCGAGTATTACCTCCCGGCCGGGCGCTGGACCGAGTTCAAGACGGGTCGCACGCTCGATGGCCCGCGATGGGTCAAGGAAGCGGTCGCGCTAGAGGACATCCCGCTGTGGGTCCGGCCCGGGAGCGTCATCTGCTTGGGACCAGCGAAGACGGGTCGGCCGGACTATGAGCTGGCGCGCGGCCTGGAGGTGCGCGTGTATGAGCTAGCTGAAGGCGAGACCGCAGAAGTCGGCGTTCCCACGGGCCACGGTGCGGCGCTGGCGGGCAGCGTGAAGGCGACGAGGAAGGGCGGCGAGCTGATCGTCGAGACGAGCGGGCGTGGCGTGGAGCTTGGCGCGGTGGGTGTGTTCATCGCCGGCGTGCGCGTGGAGGGTGGTGGGCAAAGCGTTGGGGGCGACTCGCGGGTGGTCCAGGTGGCGGGAAGTGGGGGCAAAGTTGTTCTGAAGCTCGTGCGTGTGTAGATAGATGAATGCAAGGCCGCGGGCGACGAGCCAGGCGGCGGTCAGATCCGGGAGTACCGAAACGCACCTCTTCCCTCTAGACTCACCGGGCGAACATGACAGCCACCGCATCGGCCGCGGCTGGCTCGAGCACGGCCGCATTCCTTTCGTCGCTGCAGACGGTGCCGGTCGTGCATCCCGCTCATCTCGAGACGAACGACATTTCTCTCGCGACCGAGATTCTGCCCGCACCCCCTCCACTGCCTCTCCCCGCTCCGTCGGCCAAGCGCGAGCTCAAACGTCCCGCGCCGCCGCCGCCGTCGTATCTGCCAGCGTCTGACCCAGGCTCGACATTCTCGAGCGCGTACGCGACTGTCACCTACGCCGGCCCTGAGGATTCGTCTACGAGACGACCGAAACGCGCGAGGCTTCTAACCAGGTCCGGCCCACGCTCGCACGCGCCCTTGTCCCGTCCCCGTCGCTGACGCTTTCTTTTGCTTGTTTCTCGCCCGCTTTCCCTTCCACGGATGCTCGTCTCACCCAGGCCAGCGCCAGAACGTGCGAATGACAGGCCGCAACGCTCTACGCGCCCGCCGCAACGTATCGCGCAAGACGGTGGAAAGCGGTCCTCGCCGCGCGCGCAACCGGATCCCGCAGAGCGGGGCACGTCCCCCGCGTCCCCCTCTGCAGACGACGAACGCGAGCGGTCCATGTCGATCCCATTCGTCGCTGCTCCGGACGATGTCGGCAATGCAGCCGACTCCGACCCCAACCACATGTCCAACTTGACAAACGGCGTGGCGCAAACTGCCCAGGAACCCTCGAAGGACCCCCCAGTCGATGAGCTCCTCCTCGTATGTCTCAGCGCGCACCACGCTTGCCGACTCATGTTCGTTCATCATTGTTATCTAGCACAACAACGACCATTGTTCGGCGTGTCGGTCCCAGGGCGCTCTCCTTTATTGCGACGGATGCCCTCGCGCGTTCCACCTATGGTGTCTGGACCCGCCGATTGAACCAGACGACCCGCCCCGGGAAGCGAAATGGCTATGTCCCAGCTGCGACCCACCTACGTTCAAGGTGCGCGCGATCCTGTCTTGGGCGGCCGTAATATTGATCAACCCTCTCTTGGACCCAACGTAGCGGCGACGCAAGGTTGACAACCATCCCGCGTTCTCGCCCCTCTTCCAGACGCTTCGCCAGCGTGTCCCCGCCGAATTCCAGCTGCCCGCCGATATCCGAGGGCACTTCCGTGATGGTGGGCTATCTCACCAACGCCGTCTTGCGCCCGTCTCACGATATATTCGCGCAGTCGCAACAGGTCCTAGAGGAGGATACCTGGGCGGCGGAAAGGTGCCTCGACCGCAGTGCGTTTTTCTCCTCATCTCTTCAGCCTGTCTCTGATTCGTCCACCTCCGCAGCCGGCACGGCTTGATAGAAGACCGCGATCCATACAAGTTGCGCGAGAAGGACAGCGCCGCCGTTCTTTGCTTTCGCTGCAACAAGTCGGCATTTTCGGGTTCATCGCAAGGAGCCAAGGGGACTGTCAGCAAGCGGGCGCGACTCTCGGTTGACGGCGCAGACTCACGCCGGTGGCGTAGCATTGTCTCGTGCGATTACTGCGATCTGCATTGGCATCTGGACTGCCTGGACCCGCCCCTCACCGTCATGCCGCCCCGCGCACACAAGTGGATGTGCCCAAATCACGTGGATAAAGTCCTGGTACGTCGCTCCGCATGCTGCACTCTCTTGTCGCGACTTACCTACGCACACAGCCAACGCGGCGAATCCCCAAGCACATGCACAAAACTCTCGACGTCGACCGGCCAGGCTTGATGAACAACGGCAACATTGACATAGTTCCTTCTGAAGACCCTCCCATCCTCGGACCGCCGGTAGACGAAGTCTTCATCGGCGGTCAGAAATATCGTGTACCCGAAAGAGTTGTCATCCTCGACTTTTGGGATCGTTGCAAGTTCGTCGCGCAATGTCTCTGTAGTTAGACACTGACGTATCTCAGGCGAACAACTCCGGTCGTCACGCCTGAATCCCAACGCATGGCGAAGTTGCGGAACGATGCTATTGAGGTGCGGTGTCTCCATCCCTCGCTAACTGATGCTGATGTATCGCAGGCTCTCGCATCGCTACGATCTGGGCATAGCCAAGCTACATCGCAAGCATCCTCTCAACACTCTGCCCAGGCGAACGGACAGACAACATTGCATACTGCGACATTGACAGACGACGTGAGCAATCTTCGATGCATCCACGGCTGTCGCTCACCTCTCTCCTCTCTCTCTTTCTTTCTGTGTAGTCCATGGATGCATTAGACGCCGTCGGGACAGACTCAAACCCGAGTTCTCCTTCGACAGGGTCGACTCTTTCCTCCCTCACACCTACGCCGTCTCCCGAGCCGCCTCGAATCTCTCTCAAGATTCGCATACCTCCGTTATCTTCCCTAATGACGTCCCCGAAGCGTCCCCAGCGACCTCGGCGATCTCTTCGCTCGGTCACAGCACCGCAGCAGAACGGCGGTGACTGACCTCTACATTGTCTCGCGGGTCCTTAGCAGCGGTTGTATTCAGCTCGAGCACACGGACAATACGTAGTTATAGTGTCGCCTGCATCATCATCGATCGTCGTGAGTTTGTTGAACACTGCTGTCCGCGGGTCGCGCGAGCTCTGCCCGAGGACGTGCAAACCCGATTCGGCGATCGGGCCAGATTCCCGAATGCCGTCGCGAGCTGCCGTGAGCTCGTTTCTCTTGTACGACGACGATGTCTGAAGCGTCTATCGAGCAACTCGTCCAAGACTGGTTGCGTCTCGACCGCGTATGTATACTCCCACTGCGTGTGCTTTGCTTTGACGCTCAAACGCGCTCAAGGACCCAGCGAGCCGCAAGCTCGTCGAGGATCTGTGGCGCGCTGGGGACAGCAAAACGCTTGAACGGTACATGCGGTACGTGATGCGTCGTCCTGTCCGTCCAGGCTCTCATGGCGGGAATAGTCCTCGTCTCGAGTTCGGTACTGCTGGCTTGCGCGGTCCCATGCGCGCCGGCTGGGCTGGGCTCAACGACCTCATGGTCGTTCAAACCTGCCAGGGAATGGGCCGTTACGCCGCCAACGTCATCGACAATGCTCTAACCCGCGGCGTCGTCATTGGCCACGACCATCGCCACAACTCTCGCCGCTGGGCAGAAATGGCCGCAGAATCGTTCTCGAAACAAGGCTATCAAGGTACGCGTACGCATCCCTGGCGCACTTGGCATTATCTCACCCGTCGCACATAGTCTTCTTGCTGCGCGGCCTCTCGTTCACTCCACTGTACGCCGTCTTTCTCGCGCATGGCGCAAGTTTTTGAGATAGGCAGTGTTCCCTTCGGCGTTACGCACTTGCGAGCTGCTATGTAAGAGCCCGCTGCTTCGCTACGTGTTGGTGCTTATGCGCCTTAGCGGATGCATGATCACAGCGTCGCACAACCCAGGAGAGGATAATGGGATCAAGTTGGTACGCGTGTGTCCGCTACCAACAGCAACGCATCTTATGTGTCCTAGTACTGGGAGAACGCGGTGCAGGTAAGAGTTCGCGTTATCTCTCCGCAGTCTACTCACGCAGTGATACCGTAGATAATTTCGCCGCACGACGAAGGCATCGCCGCCGCAATCCTGCAATCGTTGGAGCCGGCGAGCTGGGAGCTTCTTCCGACGACACCGCTCGTTGACCATACCTCTCGCGTTCACGATGCCTATTTCACTGGTGTCCTGCCGGAACTGATGCGACCGTTGGGGACATCACGGACGCCACTCAGGATCGTACACACCTCGCTTCACGGAGTTGCAGAGCCCTTCATGCGCAGAGCCTTCGCGCTTCTCGGTGATTCCGTCGAGGTGTTCTCCGTACCACAGCAGTCCAAGCCCGATCCAGACTTCCCGACAACGCCGTTCCCGAACCCAGAGGAGAAAGGTACCTTGGTGCGCATGGACAGGGTCGTGGAGGCGCATGTGCTGAGTTCGCTGTATAGGATCTTGCAATATCCTACGCAGACCAGCTTGGTGTATCGTGTGTGTATGCCAATGATCCCGATGCCGACAGGTTTTCCGTTGCGGAGAAGGGTGTGTGCTTTGCCGTCTCCGAGTTTGGGGTGGCCATTCACTGAGAGTGCAGTTGGCTCCGAGTGGAAAATTCTTACCGGTAATGAAGTCGGAGTCCTCCTTGCAGCGACCATCCTGCACTGGCACAAGGAGGAACGGCGGGACATCAGCAAGGTCTACATGATCACGACTGTGGTTAGTTCCAAGATGCTGCAATTCATGGCCGAGGAGGAGGGATTCTCATATGCAGAGTGCCTCACAGGTATGCTCTGTCTTGAATCAGTGGCCAGGGTTTAACAGCTCTACTCTAGGATTCAAGAATATTGGCAACCTTGCGGGCGAACTGGAACAAGCTGGCCATACAGTGCTATTCAGTTACGAGGAAGCATTGGGCTATGCAGTTAGCACACACATAAAGGATAAGGACGGCATTTCCACTGCAGTAAGCCAATCCTTGACCTTCATGTTTCCATGCTCATATATGCAAAGCTTGTATTTGCCCAACTCATGCTCAAGGCTCAACAAGGATTCTCTCTGCGTGCACAACTGGATGCACTTTATGCCAAGTAAGGTGTATCTATCCATACCTACTAGCTAACATATTCCCAGGTATGGCTATTTTGTATCAAGTAACGGAAGTGTGCGCTGTGAGAGTGCCAGTATTCAGCACATCTTTGCCCAGTTGCGATACTCCGGTCCAGAGGAGGTGAGTCATCCCTTTTATTCATTATGCATACTCATCTGCATCACTAGCAAGCTGTTGTATACAACGATCAGGCCTTGCGCTATCCAGAGCAGCTGGCCGGGCTAGCAGTAACTCGCATTATAGATCGTACTCTGGGTTATGATAGTGCGCAAGCCACAGCTGCCAGCCAGCTTGGTACGCAAGCGGGTCAAATGGTGCAATTTCACGCTAGCACCAGGCAGTTTCAGATTTTCCTGACAATCAGGTGTGTGATATGCTCCCCAATCGTATGTCTTTCTGACCATCTACAGAGCAAGTGGTACTGAGCCTAAGGTACATTTCAATCTTTTACTGCCTATACTCTACCTAATTGTGCTTTCAAGGTGAAGTATTATTTGGAGGGGAAATCTGCAGTGGAAAACAAGAGTGATTTGGATGCTCTAGTCAAATCTGTGGCCCATGAAATTGTATCGAAGTGGCTTCTAGTCGTGTAACAACATACAAGAATAGTAATGCATATTTTAGAGTGTAAAGTCATTAAACTTACAGTGTGCTCCTTGGTATCATAGCGGCGGCTGGCCCTCGTCCGGGTACGGCGGAAGGTCGAGGATCGCTTGCCCGGTGACGGTGCGAAGGCGGACTAGTGCGGCTCGCAGGCATAGGTGAATCTCGCAGATGCGCGCAATCTCCATGAGGATCTCCTGCCATACGTCTTCCACGTAAGTCGGAGGAGGGACCATGGTCGGGTCAGGCACATGGGGATCGCTGGGCACATCACGTCTGACATCAGTGGGAGGGATCGCAGGCAAGAGGTCGGGTACGTCTTCGGGCTCCAGCTCTGCTAGACAGGATGGAGCTCCCAGGTGTGGCGGTCGTGTTCGGTCACGCGGCGGGACATTGGGAGCGTCCATGGGGGTCGAAGAGTAGGACGATGCGGAGCAGATCACCGATAACGGCGATCTCCGGTGGGACCGACCAGGGGCGCGACCTCTGCATGAGGAAAAAGGGCGGGCAGAAAGGACTTTGAAGGTGAAAACCCCTTTATGGTAAGAGCGGTAGCTCGTATGCCGTAACACTTTGGAGTCCTAACAATAATCTGGATACTCCAGAGAGTGCCCAGAGATACAAAACATGTAGTTTAGCCTAGACGATCATTGTAAGTTGTGACGATGGGAATGTGTGAGCGGAGAATAAGGAAATTCATAGACTTTTCAGAGTGCAATCCAGTGGGTGTTGGGTTTAGATCATAGTACACAAAGAAGGGGATAGACTTTGTGATATGGCCATTTGGCCGTCAGCCATCTCACAAGAGGAGAAGTTAGGAAAAGATCAGAAACAAGCCGCAACCTGGTCTCGACATAGTACGCCTGTGCTTTGAACACTGACAAGCATTGTATAGCTATCCCACTGGACCTGCAAGCCAATGAATGATACTGCGAGCTCCTCTGGTTTACAACGGTATCGCCAGGCACAGAGCAACGCACTCCTTCAATGTCAAGTCTTTAACATGACGTCAGAGCAGCTGACGTTCAGTGATGTCAAATATGAGATAGACTGCTCTCAAGGCTGAGCCTGTGGTCCTGAATACACTGAGGTCAGATTCTGCACAGATAACAACACGGCGGCTGGCATGTTCTGTGATCCAGTCTCGCACCTTGGGCAGTAGCATGCAAGTATTCTTAGACTCCAACTGGGTGCGGACAATGGTGCGAGGTCCTTAGGATAAGGTGACATATTTATCGGCAATGAGGAAGACAGTGATCAGCCCCAAATCCGCTCATCGAGAAATTTGCGTGATTTTGACTTCAACATGAACTCTCAATGTGTTCACCAACGAGACAAACGAGGAGCAGACTCTACGCAGACTCATGCAGCATCAGATCTATGGTCCACATGCGACCAGGAACCGCTGCAATGTGGTATCATATTCTCCCGGCAGATCCCGTCGTACAGACGAAACGCTTCTCGACGACCTGCCCCATCCTTATGGCACTTCACTCGCGCACGGAATACCACCAGCCTCATGCTGAGAACGTTCCAGCAAGGCCTCTCGCCGAGAGGGTCACTTTTACACCATCGACTTTCACACCATCGCACTACCCATTGAGCAACACACGCACCAACGATCGCTACCAAACCACTTCGTTGGAACTAGGATACACCGCATACGACATGCACACTCTCGCTTGGCGCACAGGACAAATCCTCTATGAGTGTTCACTCACGAAGAGTTATACGCACCCACGCACCCAAGGGGGACTTGAGCACTCAGGTGCACCATACCAGTCTGAAACAACCATCTCTCTATCGACCATCACCTCTCGAATCAATGCATACCCTGCACATGCTCTTCTCCGGCTTCTCGGCCGGCCATCTCTCTCTGTTCTGAAGAGACACCAACAGCTGCTAGGAGAGACTATTGCAGTTTGATAGCACAAGCACAGCCACCAACTTTGATCACGAACCAAGCCCGTGGTGCGGCTAGTGAACGCTTACGAGACAAGGGCACGACACTCAATCAATACATGAAGGAGAGAGAGAGGGATTGAGAGGGTAGAGCCGTGCTATCGGATGGTCTCGTACATCTTGAATGGCAGAGTTGTGAATGGGAGATCGTCGTCGGGCTAGGGCACGGGACAGGAGACGCCAGTAACTTGGACACGCGGTGATAATGCGCTAAGACCAAGCACCATCCAAGATGCGCTGTAGGCAGGCAATGGTGCATGAGATACATCATCACCATGACCTAGGGAAAAGCACGGGTAAACCTGCGGGTACTGACAGGTTTCACACTGATAAACGCATAGAGAAAAATTCTGCCTTCAATTTGAGCCATGGGCCATGCAATTCGGTTGAGAGATGGTGGGGTTATGGGCATACCAAGTTTCAAGCAAATCGGACCAAAACTGATGAAGTAGTGGTCCTAAAACCAAACCTGGCGGGTGTCTGAAAGTGAGAGCTCACGGGTTTCGTGATTTTGGGCACTGTTTGACCTCTGGGGGGTCGGGGAAGTGCCGGAGTGACTCCGGGTCTTTTCAGGCTCAGAACTCACCCAATTGTCGAATTTATCGCACACTTCTTACCTCAAATCGGAGCTGGAATTTTTCTGTACATATTTATCTGTGTGATACCCGTCGAATTACCCGTGCAGTTCCCTACTGGCATGACCTAGCCAGTGCCGTCAGCCGAATTACATCAGAGCACACAGGAACGCACGAGTTCACACGACTGTGACATATGCATCCACCCCCAGCGCACGACTGAACCATGACACAACAACATGTTGGACCTCCATGCGGCACTCGACCAGGCTACACGTGTCCCTTGTCAGAAACACCACAGACCCCGCCAGACGTGGGCGCTCAGCGGATAGAGGGAGAGGTGAGTGCACCTCACATGGTGGTATACACCAGATTGAATCTAGTGTACATGGAACGCGACTGAGAGGTATATAAGCGATGCGAGACAGGAACTGAAGGAGCGAGAGGGATCAGGACACAGACATCAATCAAAACAGTCGAGACGAGTCATGTGGGTAAGGAGCGAGGCGATGCGAAACATGTGGAGACGAGACCGGGAAGCCGGAGCCGGGTATGACACGAGCGAGAATGTGCGAAGTGTATTGAGAATGCGAACGGCGACGGGAAGATGAATCGAGAGGGGAAGCTACGTATCTACAGAGTCCATTTGGGAAAGGAGAGAGAGAAGGAATGCCTGTTTGAACTCGGGCGAGTGCCTCGTCATCAATCCTACGAAGGGGGTTGTCTCGCGCAAGCGTTCGCGCACGTGGTAGTCTAAGAAGCAACGTGGTGACGCACCGCGGGATCCACAACTGCACGGCAAAGAGTGTGAGCACGACGCTCCCGATGAGCGCGATATAGAAGCGAGGCTTGCGAGCGACATGTTCGTAGACGAGTCCTCGCACGGGCTCGGGTCTGAACGGAAGGAGTTCACATTGGTAGTCGTCGCGGGGTCGTGGCAGCACTCGGGGTTCGTCGCACGGTACGTGAGGTCGGAAGACAATGCGAGTCGTCTTGCGGCAAGTAGTATGGAAGTGGGGTTCGCAATGGCGGCACAGCGACGGTGGGTGGTTCATGGTGAGAGGGCAAGAGCGATATCTGATGGTGGGCCACAAGGTGGCGAATACAAGCCCAGGCACCGAGCTCATTGGTAGCCTCGACGCCCGGCCCTCTCTGTGTGCCTTCGAGGTTGACATCAAGTAGGAGGTGAGGCTCGCGAGCCATTGCGAGCTCGTACGCTGTTCGCTCTTGGGCCGGGGCGAGGCGAGGCGCATATTGACTGCTAGCTCGGCGAGGTCCATGAGCGAGTGCCACCCTCTGTCGGCCATGGTTATGCAGGTGGACGCGTGTATGCGAGCTCGGAGACCGTAGTCGCGCCGGGCCGTGGGAGGTCTCGAATGGTCTTTGCGGTGAAAAACGAACAGGAGGCAGGCAGAGGTACGCACAAGCGGCCAACTTCTCACATCCCTGTTACCATCAGGAGGTGTCGACCGGCTTATGAGGCAACCGGAATAGCTCGTGATGCGTCCATCACCCCTTCCAACAATCAATCACACTTCCGAGGCACCGGCGGTCATGACCTACCGACCAATATCCCTTGCTCACACCATTTCCTGCGCTCTCACGCTTCGGCCGCCGGCCAGACAATACAATCGCAGTGCTCCAAGTCCATCAGATGAGATGAGTCATACACACCTTGTAAAAAGTGCATTCAGTACGACTAACGCCGAGCCCCTGAGGCTCTACCGCCATGGATACCATCAGGTCCCGCAACGTAGCACAGCACCAAAGCTGATTGATAGCTCGGTAGCCCGATTACCCCTGTACCTGACCGGACCTGTATATAAGGTGTCCGTTTTCCTGTACTTAGAGATCATCAATCCTACGGGACCCAGTTCACCTACAAGCACAACAGCTTCAGCGCTCTTGCTCTCATCTGCTCAACGACGGGAATACGAATCCCTACCTTACTTCTGCTCGGAAGTCTCAGTATTCGGCAGTAGTACACACAGCGGCCTCTGCACATTGACTAGCACCACACCGTGGTGGTTCGGCTAGGAGATGATCTCACTTCACAGAAACTGTACACTTCGTTTGATGCAGCTCAGTGCTTGGCACCGGCTTAGTAGAACAAGTCCCTACAACCCAAACCCCCAATACTCCTCGATGCGTACTGTCACGGCACACCAAGTCGACCTCGCGCAGGTAAGGATAGTGCCCAAGGAGAAGGAGGAGAGAACGGTCGAAGGGATGAGCGTGAGGACGTGTCTTGCTGTATATCAAACCATTCCAAAGCTAGGGTACACGGAGCGGCATCGGCCGGTACATATAGCAATCCGGAAGCAAACCTAAGAGCCCGTCCGGCAACGGCCCGCGGGGTTTGGGTTTGGGTCTCGGACGCAGTACGGAATGCGTCCGTGGTTTATCCGAAGGGCGCGCCCTGCTCGACCGCGACTGCGCTCACCGCTGCTCGATGCGCAAGCGACTCACAGACTTTCTGTGTGTCGGAAACGTAGTCTGTAGGCATAATAGATGTATTTTCCGTCTTCTCTCGTTGCGAGCGGTCCCCTGGGCTGCGCGACGCGCTGCGAGTGTGCCCGACGCGCGCAGCGGCAGTCTCAAAGCGCGGTCACGTATAGCCTGGAACCGTGCACGTCCCGCAGCACGCTGTCGCGTCATTCACTCTCCACCACGCGCGCTAGTCCTGGCCAAGCCTGCCAACACGGCGTTGCCGTTGTGCTCGCCGGGTCGGTTGTGATCTCCACTCGCCCGAGCGTCGCGCAACCTCGCCCGTTCTGGTGGATATGGGCTTTCAAGACTGGATAACCTGTATGCCCGGTGTGTCTGCAGGCAGTGTTCGCGGGGCCGTGCCCGCCAGCCCGCCTGAAGGCAGCGACTCCTCAGCGAGTCACCGCTGCCAGTGGATCTCTGGCAACGACTCGTGTTACGGCGCGACAGGCGCGTGGTGTGTAGAGACTCATCCGATTTGGGGCTCTGGGCTCATAGAATGACAGTGCGCACGCTGGGGCATGATTTTTTTGCGCGCTGTGTGCGCCGTTGGTGTGCCGATGCCATGGGCCACTGCCTGCTCCATCTCGCTATACACGGTGTCTTAAACATGGTATATAATGCAAGGGTTAATACATGTTGAAGATATGCTTGGGTACCGATACTCGCGCTCATGTCGAGCAGCGGCGCACGCGTTCACGGACGCGCCCTTCGGATAAACTACGGAAGTGTTCCGTATTGCGTCCGAGACCCAAACCCAAACCCGTCGGGTCGTTGCCGGACAGGCTCTAAGTGTGGTCGGAAGCGAGTGGCGAACGCCTATGGAATTGCAGATGAACAACAGCAGTCGGGCGGGCGATGAGGGATGGATCACGATACATGGAAGCAGCCACAAAAGAGATGGACGACAGCCGTGGCAAGGCAGAAGGGAAGCGAACGGAAGACAGAAGGGAAAGAGTCCATGCCTATATGAGGGTATACGGCGCGTATAACAAGGGAACATACAGTGCATGTGCGACGAGGCATGGGTGCATCCAAGCAAGTGTGGCGATAGCAGTATGTCGACCTCCAGTCGAGCATGCGATCCAATGGCAAATGGGGGCGGAGGGGGCGAGCGTGGCAAGGCTGCAGTGAGAGGCGAGAGATCCCATGGACATGGCAATCTCGATGCAAACGGCAGAGATTGCACACGCGTTCGCAGACATGACTCAACTCCGTGGTGTAAGCAGAAAGGTCGCGTGTCCGGCCAGTGATCTCGGCTCCTCGGCATCCTGTGTGATCCTGTGCACAATCGCTGTTTGTACTCTTTCTGGTAGTGGTGGAGGGCATAGAGTCCAAAGCGCGCCAAAGCGGATGGGCGGACAAGCATAGGTTGAGGCGAGCGGAAGGACATTGACAGCGTGCCATATAGCCCACGTCTATCCTCAATGGCAAGACAATAGCTTCAGCCGTCAGGAGTCTGCAACACGGGGTGTCGAGGATGCGTGGAGTGTCGGGGAGGAGGAGCATATGCAGCAGACAGAGCGGCAAAAAGAGATACGGGCACGAGGGATGTGGCAAGGACAAGTGCAGACCTCGTGTGCCGTAACACGTACACCAACTCGTCCCCTCTACATTGTTTGAAGTCATCTCCTCTACCTACATCATACACTTCAGCTTTTGTTGTGTTCATCCACCCTCCTTCCCTTTTTCTTAGAATTGTCTTAGGCACCGCCCTTCATCAGTTCTTGCTGAGTTTAGTGTGTGGCGATTAACAGCATGCTGGCGGCTGCCACTCTTAAGCACAATGGCAGCCCCAGCATGAGCTGGGCATGCATTGTACCAGTCAGGCAGCAAGAGGGTCGAGGTAGGTGGAAGGGCGCCGTGCAAGCGCCCTCACTGATCACGCAAGACAGACAGGACAATGGTATCTTCGTCGTGCAATGTAAGCGAAAGGGTAAAGCACAACGAAGGCAAAGTCCGAGAATATAAGCAGAGCGGAATCAAATGTGTGAGGTGCTTCCGGGCATCCTTACACTCCTCCCCCCTCCGAAAAATGAGGGTGTGGTAAGGAAAAAAAAATCAAGCCTCGGGACCGTTTTCAAGCTCCCATGTCAAGAGCGGTGGTGTCGTCAAGAGCGCGATGGGGGAGCCATTCATCGTGCTCCTTGCCGTATCCGGTCCAACGGACCTTGTACTGCCACCCACGGCCATGACGACGCGAGTCGACAATCTTGTCGATGTTGTACTCCTCCTCGCCGTTCTCGTTCAGGATCGGACCAGGGCGTGCAAACTCGTGGTCAGGGAAAAGTGCGGGGTCGTTGGCAACATGTGTCGTGAATCGTTCGGACTTGGGACAAGTCCTCGCTCTCATTGGAGTATTATATTTATCGCCGCTTGACCTTCAACTTCCACCACTATCGCCGTTCATACATACCCGCCCGTGTTGTCGCCTCTAGTCCCAATCGATGGCATTCATACCTGCGTCAAGACCGAGGCCGTTGCCTTGCCGGCCTTCACTTCTATTCCGTTATCAAGACCCTCTGTACGCCGGCTGCTATTGTCGACGGTGGCAGAGGGCGATTCGCCTCTTTCACAATCCGTCCCATTGGAGAATGCCACCGCACTTCGAGCCATTCGATCTCAACTCGCACGTATTGCCATACACCTCGCGCCGTATCCCGACGATTCCCATGGGATACACGGAGTCCGGACAGTCATCGGATTTAGTTCATGCCTTCAACACATCATTTGGACTATTGCGCACATCGTTGGGGTCCTACCGCCGCACTCCAGTACAAAGCAGGACCGGTCGAACTCACCGCTGGACTCCAAGATATTGAAGGCGCTCTCTCCTCTTGCCTTGCTCGCATCTCCGTGTATCCCGGCGTATCCCGGTGTACCCTGATATGCTGCACAGCCTACGGCGTTTCTTCAAGAACACCCCGTGTTGCACTACTTTGGACGATCACTGCCATTTGGTTCAGACTCCCATGTATCCCGGATCCGCGCTTGGTACGCCTCCTCGGGTCTCCCATGTATCCCGAGGCTGCACCTTTGTATCGTGCCTATCGACTCGCCATTCAGTATAGATGCATCTACAATGCTCTATATCGATCCCCTCGGGTTCCGACGGGTTACACCAAATGTCGGCATGAGGAGTTGCGCGTCCTGCGGCATAGCGCAGTTCGATCCGATGGTCCGGTATTCGACAGTTTCCGATATCTGGCAATTCTGCTTACGTAACCCGCGGGCCCCGGCCGTGTTACGCGTTCTCGGCAGATCTCAGCTCGTATCCCGAGGGTATGTGTCTCAGCATGTGCTGACGCGTTTCTCGGCTTTCGGCCGTATTACGCGTTTTCGGCAACCCGGCCGGTTGCCGATGTCCGCGTGTTTTCCTCATATATACCTGTGTCCCCACTTTGTATGTTTCTCTAGATTCGGTCTGGTTCAATTTCACCAGAGATACATCTTGCTTTCCTTGCCCTCATCCTCCGCGTTCCCCCGCGTTCCCCACGGAGCGTCTGGCCTGAAACGCCCGCCAGCTCGCTCCTGCATCTTTGTACCGCAGATACGCTCGTCCCGCGTATCCCGTGTATCCCGTGTATCCCGCCCTCTTGTCGAGTTCCGCCGCCTGGCGAGCCTATGTCTGGTTGGTTCTAACAACATGTCGAGTGAGTAGCAAGGAGTGGAAGCCGGGGAATGTCCTTGGATTCCCTGGCAGCTGGAGCGTATATTCAGAGCGCTCTGGAAATGTCTTGATGACGCGGTAGGGGCCATCATGGCGAGGCATGAACTTGGCAATACGCTTCTTGCCACCTTTCTTGTAGTTACGGCGACGGTGCTTGGTCGAAAGCATGACGAGGTCGTCGACCTTATAGACGTCTTCGGGTGCACGATGTTCGTTGGCATGGTAGGCCTGGCGCACCTTGGCGGCGAGTAAGTTGTCCTGCACCTCCTTGATGTCGGTCTCGAGACACTGGATGATGGCGTGGGCATCCACTTCCGCTTGCGTAGCATCGGCGGGTAGTGGGAGGAGCGGGGGAATGATACGCGGAGAGCGCCCAGTCTTCAACTGGAAACCAGAAAAGCCGGTGGAGGCGTTGACGGTGTTCATGATGGCGAAGCGGACACGAGGGAGCAAGGCAAGCCAGCCCTTCTGGTTGATGTCGACGTGGTAGCGGATGGCCTGGTTGATGGTTTTGTTGGTGCGCTCGCTTCCGCCGTCAGTCCGCAGGTGATACGAGGTAGACATCTTGAGCTTGACGCCTGTGAAGCGGTGTAGACAGGTCCAGATGTCCGAGATGAAGAGCTTGTCACGGTCGGAGACGAGCTGGAGCATGAGGCCGTTCTCGCAGTACCACTCGTTGAAGAGTATAAGCGCAACCTCAGGGGCGGTGACCTTCTGGTGGGTACCAGCGAGGCGGACGTCAGCGCCAAGGAGGTCGGTCATGCTGAGGATCATGTCCTTGCCGTCCTCCATTGGCAGCGGGCCTATGAAGTCAAGGCCAACCACGTCAAAGCGTGCGTCGGGTATGGGAAGAGGATGGAGAGGGCCTGCTGGCTTGCTCGTCCTATCCTTGTTGCGCTGGCACTCGGCACAGCCGGGGATGTACGCCTGCTCGAGATCGCGGCGCATGTTGGGCCAGTAGTACGAGCCACGTAGAGCCTCGTATGACTTGTTGAAGCCGAAGTGACCGAGCGTGTCATGTGCGAGGCTGTAGAGCGTTTCGCGTACATGTACATCGCGGGGTATGACAAGGCGATTGCCAACGTAGAGGAGTTTCTTGTCATTGCCAAGACGCGCGCCGTGGATGCTGCCAGCCTCGATGCCTGCGGCGAGCTGCTTGCAGTAATCGTCCGTCGTGTAACCAGCAATGATGTCTGCAAGGAACTCCGGGTCGGCAGTGATGTTGAGCGTCTCAAAGACTGGCGCAGCAGCATGCTTGTGGTGACGGGTACGAGAAAGTGCTGCTGCAGCGAGGAGCGGTGGTGGAGCGTCGTCAGGTAGGCGGGATAACACGTCAGCGGCGGTGTTGTCCTCGCCTTTCACATAGTTGATGGTGAAGTCGTAGTCGGCCATCAGAATAGACCAGCGCATCTGGCGCCTCGACATCTCCTTCTGTGATTGGAAGTACTCAAGGGTGCGATGGTCGGTCATGATCTCAAAGTGCGGGCCGACAAGTGACGAGCGGAACTTCTTCAGCGCCTTGACGATGGCAAGCAGTTCCTTCTCGTGGACAGGGTAGTTCTTCTCTGCCGAGTTGAGCTGGTAAGAATCGTACGCGACAGGGCAAGCGGTTTCCCAAGTTTCTCCAAAACTCAGGACCACGCCTGTGCGTCTATCGCTCGCGTCGGTGGTGAGGAAGATCTTCTTGGTCTTGTCGGTATAGTCGAAGACGGTGAGGCATTCGGCGCTGACGACAAGCTGTTTGATAGCGTCGAACGCTGCCTGATGAGTAGGTTCCCACGGGGGGGATTCCTTCTCGGCGACATCGCTCGTGAGCGGAGTGAGCATGCTGGTATGCTCGGCGAGAGCGGGTAGGAAGGACACGAGATAGCGTGTGAGCCCCGGCCCCCAGGAAGCACCGGACAGCCTTGGCTTGCGTGGGCTGTGGCCAGTTCAGGATACGGTCGACTTTACGTGGGTCGACATGGATGCCGTTGGGGTCAATGACATGGCCGAGGAACTCGACCTTGGTGCAGAAGAGCTCCGACTTCTTCAGGTTGCAGTATAGCTTGGCGGCACGGAGCGCGTCAAGAACAGCTGCAACGTTGCGGGTATGTTCTTCCAATGTCTGCGACCAGATGATGATGTCGTCCATGTAGACGTGACAGATAACACCAATGAGGTGTCGCAGTGCATCAGTCACTTGGCGCTGGTGCGTGAAGGGCGCGTTGCAGCCACCTTGCGGCATGACACACCACTCGTACAGTCCCCACGGGGTACGTACTGCGGTGAGGTGGATGTTGTCGGGATGTACACAAGTCTGGAAGAAGGAGTTGGTCATGTCCATCTTCCCAAATATCTTGCCTCGCCCGCAATCAGCGAGTATGTCGTCGACGCGCGGTAATGGGAACTTGTCCCGGATTGTGTTCTTGTTGAGCTCGCGATAGTCGTTCACCCAACGCGGTGGCACATCAGGATCTGGGGCACCGTTCTTGTGCTTGGGCACCACAAAAGCTGGGGAAGAGTACTCTGAGGACGAGGGGCGCATGCGCCCAGCGGCGAGATGCTCGTCCAAGAGTTTCTTCCAGGGTCCAGCGTTCTGCTTAGCCGGCGCGTACGGGCCCTTGCGTACAACGATGGAAGGGTCCTTGAGGCGGATCCGGTGGTAGATGTGGTCAGGGATGTCGACCTGATCTGGGAGGCGAGTGGGGAAGCAGTCGGCGTATGCAGCGCGCATTTTCCGATCCTCCTCCTGCAGCTGCTCCTGGAACGCGAGCACTTCTATACGGTCGCGCACCTGCAGCATTACACCAGCAGGTAGGAGATAACCAGCCAGCAGGGGTTCAGAGTAGATGGGAGTGCGTTGTTTGGGTGGTTTGGGTGATTTCCCGGATGCAATCCGGGCTGCTGCAGGACTGTCACGCTGTGTGACAGTTGTGCGGGCACCCGCAAGACTGTCACCGTCACACGCGCGCGCACCCGGGGCGATTTTCCCTGCAACCTTCAATGTCTTGCGCGGTGTTGGGGGCGCAAGAAGATCATAGCCGGTACGAGTATCAATGGCGGTGCGGGCGCGAGTGTCGATGGTGATATGCTCGGAGGAGAGGAATGGCATTCCAAGCAGCATAGGTACACACAGCTCGTCGTTAACCTTAGCACGCATGACGCTCGATGTCCAGCTCCCAACTTAGCCTCCCATTCCCAGATATCAGCCTCAACTTCACGTACTCCGTGCAGGATAGCGGCGTGTTGTTGGCGGCGTGAAGGTTGTTCCCGGTGGGAGGTAGGCGATAGCGGCGGAGACCGAGTTGG
This sequence comes from Exidia glandulosa HHB12029, assembly GCA_001632375.1. Taxonomy (NCBI): domain Eukaryota; kingdom Fungi; phylum Basidiomycota; class Agaricomycetes; order Auriculariales; family Exidiaceae; genus Exidia; species Exidia glandulosa. The sequence goes on along the minus strand of KV426088.1, from coordinate 56,412 downwards.
TTGGCGAGCGTGCCATTAATCACTGTGCAGGGACAACCAATGTCAAGCATTGCGTGGACAGACAAGGGGAAGCCGGTGATGAGGGGGCCAGTGATAGTGAAGTCGGCATAGAGGTGTGGTACAATGAACGCGATGTACGACTCGCTGGTGTCTGGTTCTGGGTCTGAGCCGACCTGAGTGGCAGGCTCAGTTTTGACCTTGGCCGACTTGGCGGCGAGCGCTGTCTCAGTGGTGAGCACAGGCGCAACCTGGGGCCAGGAGTTGGTAGCGGCGAGCGGGCAGTTGCGCCCGGTGTGGCCGACGTAGAAGCGGCGGCAGCGAGTACAGCCGTCGTGAGCAGTGAGCAGAGCGCGTTCTGCATCTGTGAGCTTGGGCAGGTACTGTACTACAAGTAATTATTACCGCTCGAGATTCCGCGTTACGCTGTGAGGCATTACCGCCACCCTGGCGTGACGCGTTACATGTTACCGTATGTGCTTCTTACCCTTTGAAGAGTGAGATGTAGAAAAGTCTGCACGCGCTATGAGATGTTTAGGGAACTCACTCCCACCGCAAAGCAGACTTCTGGACTTCTGCAACAACTCGTGACGGTTATTCATGTCTCCTTCGGCCGTAAGAGAGCATATATAGCACTCATATTGCCTCATAAGTGCTCCAGCTATCTTTTACATTTACCTTTGCCGCGGAGCGGCTCGGAAAATTTGGATCCCGCACCCATCTGCGCGTTCTCAGCCCTGTGACAGGCGTTACCGTGTGGTCCCCGTTACGCGTTACAACGGGTACTTTATTACCTTACCGCCACTAGGGTGTGACGCGTTACGCGGTAATAATTACTTGTAGTACAGTACATGCGGGTGGACGAGGGGTTGGATGAGGAGGACGAGATAGCCGACGTGGCGATGCGGTTGGCGATGGCCATCTGAGGGTCCGAGATGCGGTCAGCGAGCGGGACACGCGCAGCCTTCTTGGAGCGGCGAGCGGCGTCGTTGAACTCGATGATGGTGCAGATCTTGTCGGTCTCAGCGCGGAGGGTCTTGTCGTGATCCTTGACCTTGCGTCCAGGTATCGAGAGTGGTGGTGGTGATAGCGGGCTCCCGTTCGAGGCTTTCTTTGAGCTCAGGGTGCAGGCCAGCCTCGAGCTGTGTCTGGAGCGCTTCGGGCGTAAGTGCCTTGCCGGAGCCGACGAGAGTGAGGAGCGCGTTCTTGTTCTCCACCATGATCTTCCAGTCGTGGAAGGAGAGATCAGGGTGGTCGGTCATGCGAGTGGCGAGGATCTCGCCGCGGAGGGTGTTCTGCCATCCGCGGGGAAGGGTGAGTTCGGCGAGCTCGGTGAGGTATTCCGTGAGCGAGAGCTTGTCGATGCGGGTCTGGCCAGCGTTATACCAGGCAGCGAGGCGCGGTTCGAGCATGGCGTCGGCGACGAAGCTGATGATGTCCTTGGCGTCCTTGCCCGAGTGCTTCTGGAAGTGCCGGCAGGCGTGCGACCATTCTGGGAAGGTGGCAGGCGTAAGCCGGCCAGCGCTGAGGACAGGGCAGTCCTTCAGCTTGTTGGAGGTGGAGACAGTAGTGAGGGGTGCCGCAGGAGCGGACACGGTGCGTATGGAGCGCTGCATGTTGGTGCGTGGTGCTGGGTGCAAGTCTCGTGTGGACTCGTCCGAGGAAGACTCGGGGGTAGAAGCTGTGGTGGACGGAGATGACAGGGGTGATAAGCCGTTGACGCCGAGCCCAATGACTTGGACGGCCGGCAGCTGTCGAGCTGTTGCGGCGCGGGTCGTAAGGGGTGTCGGGGTGCTGGGCCTGTACCAAGAATATATGGTGTTGGTGCACGAGGTGCGACCCGTGCACGAGTAAGACGGATGTTGTCGATGTCAAAAAAAAAGGGGAAGGGCGCCGTGCAAGCGCCCTCACTGATCACGCAAGACAGACAGGACAATGGTATCTTCGTTGTGCAATGTAAGCGGAAGGGTAAAGCACAACGAAGGCAAAGTCCGAGAATATAAGCAGAGCAGAATCAAATGTGTGAGGTGCTTCCGGGCATCCTTACAGTAGGGAAGCTAGATGTTCCGCCGAGACCCCTTTTCCCACAGCACCACGGGTCTCATCTCACGAGTACGACTTATGAAAGGCCCGGAGAAGATTGTGGATCCGGTCGGCTCCTCAACGATCCTTTTCGGCACGCACCTCGGGGTACCGAGATTCACCCCGAAGCCCCACCAAGAAGTCTCACGACTGCCAGGCGTTTGGATAAGGCGAAGGCATCGACAACGTCACCCAGACTGACTACGAGCGCGCTCTACAACAAGAGTAGAAGCAGGAACCTCGGGAGATACTTGAGACGGACCATATATAAGCTCGGCTCCGTCTGGCTATGTACCTTAGTCTTTGCATTCTCAACCCCCTCTATACGGTTGCATTC
>KV426088.1:18611-49592 GCA_001632375.1 Exidia glandulosa HHB12029 | reverse complement strand
TGCATTCACACTTATGTTGCCTCCTGACTCCATGCTTTATGTGCACCAATCCCGTCTCTCGCCTGTTAGACCCCCCATTTGTTTCCTTATGCGTACTTAGGTAGCAGCTTTGTCCCTCCCGACCGTCTTGGTTCTGTATTGTACCTGCTTACGGTCGTTAAATATCGAGAATTTCTCTCTCTCTCTCTCACGGGCACGACTACTCACAACTGCCTCGGGTCCACTGGAGACGTGGGGATACGGGTTGAGGGTCGACTTTGCGAGTCCCCTTGCAACGGCCCTGACTCACTGCCTCGGGGTGACGGTTGGTGTCCCGTTCCACCTCAGGGTATCACACGGACACCTCCAGTTGGGGTGGTACCTTCCTCCCACCTCCACGCCACTGGCTCTGTCCCATGTGAGTCTCCAGGCGTAGCGGGTCACGGCTGGTTCACTCCCGCGGGTTATCAATATAGATCTTATACGGCTGGCCGCAACAGGGCTCAGGCTACAGAACGGAGCTCAGACTTTGACTGCTGTACAGAACAGTAAAGCGCACCATAACCGAAACACATATTACAGCCATTCGCTCCGAAAAGAGCAAACACAGTCAGACGCACAGCGCGTGTTCGTAAAAGAAATAGAAATGGGTCGAGTTCGCACAATCATGCAGAATCGACTTGGGCAGGCTCCGCAGGAGGTGTAGAGCGGTTGGATGTGGCAGCTGCCTTGCGAGCAGCATCATTCGCCTTGCCAAGCTCGAGGGCATTGGCACCGCTGACAGGGCGGCCATCCTTGGTTCCAAGCGCAGTGCGACTCTGAGTGCGACGAATGCGCCCTCCAATCTTTGCTGCAGTGTTCTAAGGCTTGCGCAGTGCGTTTCGCCTGCTCTGCCATACCTTGCACTGCGCATCGCGGACAACGTGTGCACCGCTACAGTGGGGGCATTTGAGCTTGGTGTGCTCGCAGTGAGCGCCAGGCGCGTGCGCCTGAGAGTAGAAATCGCAGGAGATGTCCTCGCACTTGTGAGATGCAGTGGTGTGCTGGTTGGAGCAGCAGACACCGCAGCGCATTTCGCGCTCGCAGATGCGGCCAGTGTGATCTGTACCACAGCAGTTGTCGCATGTGCGCACTCGAGGAACATCCTCAAAGCGGCACGCTGAGCAGAAGTTGCCAAACACGCTGACAGAGTGCTGGATAGCGTGAGCTGCATCAGCAGCATTGAGGAATGCGAGAATGACAGAGCCGCAAGGGCGTATCTGCACATCTGCAGGACGTCTGAGCCATCGTGGCATGCAAGCCCACTCGTACTTGTGCATGTCGTAGTTGACAATCTCATCAAGCAGCTCATTGTCAGAAGGCAAGGCTCGACGCCATGCACATGGGTTGGTGCACTATTGACAAGCACCTGGTGCCAGGACTCATCGCGAGACGCCTTGATGAAATCGGTGCTGCTAGGCACAATTGCGCCTGCAATCTTGTTTGCATGCGGCAGCAAGTCCTCAGAAGTGAGACCGTCCGCGGCATAGACCACGATATTGCCAGAGGCGGTAGTATCCATGCCAGCAATGCGCAAAGGCGCAGCTGGGGTGCGCTTTGTCTTCGAGCCACTAAGGGACTTGTTGACATCGTCGCGCAAGCGCTTCGCATCAGAGCGGATGTGAGCCGTCAGCTCAGGTGTGGCATGCACAGAGAGGATGAGCCGAGCTGGGTGGTGGCGAGCACGAGGGTTAGTTGGTGGTGCACCGGGTTTTGGTGCGGAAACACGAGGTGCAGCAGAGGCATTGGCAGCCTGCTTTGCAGCGCGCCCAGCATAGCTGTTGGGATTGGCAGCTTGCGCAGCGTGTTTGCCAGCCGATGGAGCGGTGGTAGGAGGCGCAGACGCTGCAGGAGGTGTGGGAGCAGGTGCGGCAGCAGGGTGCGTGCCAACGAGCCCCTTGATGCGCTCGAGATTGGCAGCCATGTCATCGAAAAGCGTGGGCTCTGGGCAGCCCAAGGAACCAAACAGCTTCGCTTCAGGGCCCTGTGGGGCGCACATCTGCATGCATTTGGCGAGCTGAGCAATGGTGAGTCCACACATGTACACATCGGACATGTCGGATTTCTGCATCACAGCAGAGTTGATTTGCGATGCAAGGAAATGAGGTCATGGAGCTTTCCATGCATGGAGCGGATGGCATCTGCAGGAATGGGAAGCGGATTGAGACTCTCAGTCCCAAGTCCGCATCAGCTTCAACTTGTAAGTCATCACTGCCCTTCACTACAATGCGCACATCGCGCAGAGCTGCGTCAGGGTGATGCTTAGCAGCCTCGGGCTCCATGGGAGCAGAGTACGAAAAGTGGGAGGGAATCCAACGGACAGAGTTTCGGCCTGCAGGGGCATGTGTGCTTTGGACCTCAGTCTGAGCACCTGCTGCAACAGGGGCGTGCTGCATCTGCAATTGGTAGCCGTTCAACGCGCCCTGCTGTGCGTGGGTGGCAGATGGGGTCCCCAATGTATCTGTGAACTTTGTTGTCCGATAGGCACAGTTGGTGGGCATAGAAATCCGGTCGAAATGCGACAAGTCCTCATGGCTCTCTCCTGGGTGCTCCGCAAACAGTAGCTTTTCCGGCGCCAATGGAGCGATCATATCCGCGTTCCTAAGCTCCTGGCGGTGCGTGTGAGTGCCCTGCACCGTCCCAGACCCGCGGCCGGAGTTGTGTGCAGTTGCTGCACCGGTAGCACGCACAGCAGCCTCGGGAAGCGCGGGAGAGCAAAAGAAGCGATTCTGGGAAGTTGGAATGTGAAGGAAACGCATCTGCGCATGAATGGGGAGCCTCAGAGACATGCGGCCTGCACTCAGGAGTAGACAGAGCTGCCTCCCAGTCGGACGCATCGCCGGACGCTACAGAGAGCGCCTGGTCGACTTCTGCAGCCGAACCTTCTTGGACTCTTACCATCACCTGGTTGGAGTCAGTCTACCTCTGGCGCGCTCTGTCTACTAAGTATCACATTACTCTACCTTGGCCCAGGGCACTCCCAAGCTGCTCCCAAGCATCTATCTGGGTCGCTAGGAGGCACTGCTGGGCCACCTGCTGCCTCTACTGGTGGTTGGGTGCCCTCCAGAGGGAGAAGCACCAACTCCTCTGCTTCTGCTAGTTCTACTGCACCACCTAGTGCTCCAAAAAAAACAGGCCCACAACATGCCTGCACAGTCCTTTGACTTGTCTGGTACACCTGCTCGCTCTGCTGGTGCTGCAACTTGAGTTGCTGGTGCTGCATCACCTCCCCCTCCTGGCCACATTTCTTGATCATTTTCCCCACTTCCGAAGCCTGCCACACCATTGTGCTCCTCTCCCAACCTCTCAGCCTTGGTTGCAGGAGTTCAGTCACAGCCTATGGAGCTCGATGAGCCCATCTCTGAGCAGGGGGCCGGGTGAAGTGTTACTATCCGTCTTCGGAGCCAAATAGGACTCAGACGTTGCTCGCAAAGCACGGAAGGGAATTCGGATTGCTCAGAGACGAAACGGGTGGGTTTTTATACCCTACAGGGAATGCTACATATGGAACTCAATGAGACATGTCCGTCATATTTCCGTCATCGCCGGAACGCTTCGTGGACGTGGGGTAGTCCTCGTAGCTCAACGGGAGCGGAGCGGTGGCTGACGGACGTCCGTTCCGGAGCCGTATAGCTCGGAGGCAGAACGGAGGCAAGGGCCAGGAACGGTGTTTCCACACGGGCGTCCCATTTCAAACTCCGCTTTCGGCGAATTCTGATCACTCCCCCATGCCACCTCGTGTCCCCAGAGTCCATTTCTTGACGGATTTGCCTAAAACTTTGCATGCCCACTCCTCTGGCCCCTTTATGAAGGTTGACCAAGCTGTGGAGGTGCAGGACCAGCCTATGTCTCGCAGCTCACGCTCCAAGAGCGCACAAAACCGGCGCACGGACCCACCGCCAGACCTCTCCACCCCAATCCTGCACCAAGCACACCATGGGAAAAGGTCATGGTCGACCTCGTTGGCGAGCTACCGGACTCCCAAGGATACAACACCCTTATGTTGGTCGTGGACCACTTGACGAAGATGTGCATAGTGGCTCTTCCTCGAGCACGTATTCAAGAGATTCAGCCTGCCAAAGAAGGTGTATAGCAACTGCGGGAAACAATTTGTGTCCAAGTTCATGACCGAACTGTACCGAATCCTCGAGATCACCGGCAACCCTGGCACAGTGTTTCACACGGTCAAACCAAACCTGAACGTGGAGGTTGAGAACTACTTACGCCAATGGGTTTCGGCACGACAGGACAATTGGGCGGACTGGTCCCCATCGCCGAATTTGCACTCAACAACCAAGCGTCTGAAGTTACAGGACAGTCTCCATCCTTCCTAAACCACGGACACCATCCTTGCACTAAGATCACCGTTAAAAGCAAGTATTCAAATGAAGGGGCTCATGAATTCACCAAGCGCACGCAGAAGGTGTGGGAGGAGGCGGCCTCGGTGCTCCGAATTGTCGCCGAGATAACAAAGTCGCTGGTTGACAAGAAGCACGTGCCCCCACGCGGCTACACGCCAGGCGACAGGGTCTTGCTCAAAGGGACCAACATCAAGACAGACCAAGCCATGATTAAGTCCGTACCCAAGCGCTATGGCTCTGTCAGTTCTCGCCAAGATCGGTTGCGCAGCGTACAGGATTTGCCTCCCTCTGCGTTGGAAACGACTTCATCCGGTCTTCAACCAGTATCTCCTATTGCGGTACCACAAACCCAAATCCACGCGACAACAAGCGAAACAACCACCCTTACCGATGTCAAGAGCGAATCATAGTACAACGTCAAACAGATCATCAAGGTTCGCAAATGGTGTGGCAAGTTCCAGTGGCCAGTGAAATGGGGAAGGATATGGGCATGAGGAGAATACATGGAAGCCGTTGGTCAACCTCTCCAAGGCACACAAGTCACTCAAGGACTTCTACAACTCCCAGCCTGACGCCCTGCGACCTGACGACCTCGAGTTACGCCGCGGTGTTTTCCCGCGTGAACTCTTCCCTGACAGTTTCACTCATCCATTGACAACCGGGGTTGATACGACATTGCCATCAGAGGCTGAGCTGCGGCGCTGGGCCTGTCGGAAACACCACAGACCCCACCAGACGTGGGTGCTCAGCGGATAGAGAGAGAGGCAAGTACACGTCACATGGTGGTATAGACCAGATCGAATCTAGTGTACATGGAACATGAGCGAGAAATATATAAGCAATGCGAGACAGGAACCGAAGGAACAAGAACGATCAGGACGTGGACATCAATCAGCACAGTCGAAGCGAGTCATGTGGGTAACGAGCGGGACGATGCAAAACACGTGGGAACGAGACCGAGAATCCGAAGCAGGGTATGACGCGAGCGAGAATGTGCGAAATGTATTGAAAGTGCAAGCGGTGACGGGGAGATGAATGGAGAGAGAGAGAGCTACATATCTACAGAGTCTATTTGGGAAAGAAGGGAAAAAAGGAACACTTGTTCGAACTTGGGCGAGCGCCTTGTCGTCAGGCCTGCGACGGGGTTTGTCTCGCACGAGTGTTCGCACGCGAGGTAGTCTAAAAAGGCGCGACATGCAACGTGGCAACACACCGCAGGATCCACAACTGCACGGCGAAGAGTGCGAGCACGACGCTCCCGACGAGCGTGATATAGAAGCGAGGCTTGCGAGCGATGTGTTTGTGGACAAATCCTCGCACGGGCTCGGGTCTGAAAGGAAGGAGTTCACGTCGGTAGTCGTTGCGGGGTCGTGGCAGCACTCGGGGTTCATTGCGCGGCGCGCGAGGTCGGAAGACAATTCAAGTCGTCTCGCGGCAGGTCGTGTGGTCGTGGGGTTCACAATGGCAGCACGGCGACGGTGGGCGGCTCATGGTGAGAGGGCAAGAGCGAGATCTGATGGCGGGCCACAAGGTGGCAAATACGAGCCCCAGGCACCAAGCTCATTGGTAGCCTCAACGTCCGGCCCTCTCTGTGTGCCTTCGAGGTTGATGTCGAGTAGGAGGCGAGGCTGGCGAGCCATTGCGAGCTTGTACGGTGTTCGCTCTTGGGCCGGCGCGAGGCGCATATTGACTGCTAGCTCGGCGAGGTCCATGAGCAAGTGCCACCCTCCGTCGGCCATGGTTGTGTGGGTGGACGAGTGTATGCAAGCTCGGTGACCATTGTCGCGCCAAGCAGCGGGAGGTCTCGAATGGTCTTTGCAGCGAAAAACGAACAGGAGGTGGGCGGAGGTACGCACAAGCGGCCGACTTCTCACACCAGGTCGGGGTTCCGGTTCTGGAGGACAAGACCCGTGAGCATGGCCAGAGTGACGCAACCCTCGCCCAGCCTCGCTCTCAATCTTCTTCTTCTCCTCCTCGAATGCAGATGATGCCGCAGTGCGCTTCTGCTTATTGAGCAGAGGCACGGGACCGATCCCAATAATCTCCCAGTACTGCTGCAAACCGGTGTTGCTGCCCTTGACAGTGTTCAAGTCCTTGTGCATACAGCACCCACCCCAAACAAAGAAGTCAATCATGTGGTGTTCCTTGGGCATCAGTTGCTGAAACGCCATCTCGCCACACTTGATAGCAAGCTGCTTCCGAAGTGCTTCCTGCAGCGCAATTTGTTCGGCTTGTGCAAGCATTTGCCAAGCCGCGGGACTGCCAGCCTCGTCCATCAGCTTCACACTCTCAGTCGCGAGTAGACTGAGTTTCTCCAGCGGCAGCAGTGCACCAATCAGGGACCAGCCATGAGCCTCCCAGTTGACCTCTTGAAGAAACTGCTGCCAGAGTCAAGCAAGAAGCTTCTGATCAGAAGCATGGTCCGTGAGGAGGCTGTGAATGAGTCAGGTCATCTGGTGGAGTGCCAGCTGCTGCACCAATCCTAGAGGGCTACGGTTCCAGATATCACAAATGCACTGTAGAAGACGCTTCCAGTCCTCCATCTGTGTCTCAGCAGTATGGTTGATCAAGCTGAGTATACCAGCAAAGTAGTAACTGATGCATCATATAATTACAATGCCTATGCATAATACCGTTGCATGCACCAGTTACTCCTATATATAAATTTTTGATAAGACACCGGGATGACTGTGGACTCGGGAGACGTACTGGTGGTGGTCTTGTCCGTGAACTCGGCTCCCAACGGGGCAAGAGCCGCAACCTCTGCTTCCTTGTCAAAGTGCTCAACATATCGAGAGGAGAATGATCCCACAAGGTCGACATCAGGAGCCTTCACAACCACAGCAACCACAGCCGGAGCAGCAGTGGCAGTAACACCGAGACCAGAGAAATTGTGAACCGGGCACATATGCTGTCCACAACTATGCCCTTCTTCTTGACACAGAATCATCATTGCTCCTGGCCACACTTGTCAACCGCTGTCTGCACAGCACAGGACTTCGACGCAATAGTACATTTAAGGCGTGCTGGAAGGGTGCCGTCGTGCACTCAAAAGATAAAGAAAAGCGAGCAGCTGACAAGCAGCCAACAAAACAAGACCGTCGTGTCTCTTTCGTGGGCGAACCACTCATACTCCTAGATACATGGTGGGCTGGGGTTGAAGACTGGACAAACAGGGACACACAATAATGAGAAGGAAGACGCAACAAGACAGCGAGAGAAACAAAAGGAAGGACACAAGGAGAACAGACAACGAGAACGGTGTGAGTATGTAGCGAGCAAGCGGGAGCGAGCGAGACTGAGGACCATCCTTACGTGCATCGAGAGCGCAGGTACGCTTCTTCAGACGGTGCAGTGTCGGTACATTTTTTCATAGATTGTTACGGCATACGAGCTACCGCTCTTACCGTAAAGGGGTTTTCACCTTCGAAGTCCTCTCCGCCCGCCCTTTTTCCTTATGCAGAGGTCGCGCTGCTGGTCGGTCCCACCGGAGATCGCCGTTATCGGTGATCCGCTCCGCATCGTCCTACTCTTCGACCCCCATGGATGCTCCCAATGTCCCGCCGCAAGACCGAACGCAACCGCCACACCTGGGAGCTCCTACGCCCTGTCCAGCAGAGCCGGAGCCCAAAGACGTGCCTGACCTCTTGCCTGCGATCCCTCCCACCGATGTCAGACATGACGCGCCCAGCGATCCCCATGTGCCTGACCCGACCACGGTCCCTCCTCCGACTTACGTGGAAGACGTATGGCAGGAGATCCTCATGGAGATTGCGCGCATCTGCGAGATTCGCCTATGCCTGCGAGCCGCACTAGTCCGCGTTTGCACCCTCACCGGGCGAGCGATCCTCAACCTTCCACCGCGCACTGACGAGGTCCAGCCGCTGCTATGCTCCCTCGTCCTCGCCCGCGACCATGGGTGAGAGATACCCGTCGCACGCGCGTATATGGATCCTTTTCCCCCTCTGCGACGTCACGATGACTTGTCCCTCTGCCCTCTTATGCGTGTCCAGTTCTACCTGCTCCTTTCTGTCTCTCTCTGACTCTTTGTTGTCTTACCCTTCTCGTACCTCTTACTGTTCGCCCGATCTCTGCTTGGTGATATGTCCACCCGTGTCGACATCCAACCGCTCTCGTGTTTCGTATATAGATCGCCTCTCGATACCCCTGTACCCTAGATTCAATCTCTTGACTATACAGCATGGTATGCGGACTCGGTCTCCTCATCCCCTTCGTCCCTCCTTGAGCGTCCTCCCACCGATGCATACATGGCTTGCCATGACATAGATGGGCGAGCTCGGACTGCGTGTCCTTGACCTCCTGGTTCAAGCTGCAATTGAGATGTGTTTGTCGTGAGGTCTTATGCCTGTCCTTGACGGCTGACGCTTTGGCTGCATTGATACGCTCACGAAGCGTGCCAATCTGCCCTTTAGCGTGTGACAGTTGCCACTCCTTCTTTGACAGGGCGCTGTTGAGCTTGGACAGGGACTCACGTAGTAAAGATGTGCGGGCCAGCTCTGTGAGACCACGCTCTGGCCCGCAAGCACAGCAGAAGTAAGTCTAGAACAAAGGTGTAAAGAGTAGGTACAGTGAGCGGTCAGCGAGCGTACCTAGAACAAAGTGGATAAATCTAAAGGACGAAACGGGATATGCCGGGAACTATATACTACGGTGGCTGTGGCATGACAAGCTCGGCCTGGATACCGCAGCATTGGCTCAGCTTTGATGGGCTTAGGCTCACTCTGAGCGTAGTCCGAGCTTTGAGCCCGAGGCCCAGCTAAGCCGTCGGCTTGCCGCGGATTCGGGTACCTCGAATATACTGCTGAACTCTACTATCCACATTTTTTGTTTATGATTCTTTACAGTGCTATAGGGTCTGCTGGAAGACTTGAGCATGTCTCAACGAGTATTGGTTCCTTGGTACCGTCTGTATATGGGCGATGACGCTCCACGGACACCCAGCCACACCGGCTTACTACACTGTGCAGGCAGGTATAATGCAGAATGTAACACAGTAACCAACCAGTTGAAGTGAGATTGTACTATACTACATTTTCAGCGTGATAGCTACAGCGTTTCTGGAGCTACATGGTGTCAGGCTCGCTCAGGTCATCAGTCTCCGAGTCCGTTACTTCAATTTCAATAACAAAGTCCTGGCGATGTCCAGAAATACCATCTTCCTCATCCGAGTCCTCACAGAGAAGGTCCGCATCGACAATGGATGAGGGAGGCTGCTCATGAACTAGAAGATCATTGCGGAGCGTGCACTTGATGACCTGCAATGCCTCCACAATGTCGCCCTTCAACCTATTTCGGTGCTTTGTAATCGTGAGCCCAGCGCTGGAGAAGGCCCACTCAGCAGAGATGGAGGAGGACATGATAGCTAAGTAGTCCGCACCGAAACTGGCCCACGTCGGAAGCTGAGCTGCATACATCTGGTGCATATTAGTGCTGGAGGAATGAAAGACTGATTATAGCAGTGCACGCCCCACCACCGCAACAAAGACATATCTTCCGGCACGTCGTAGTGTGTGTTGAGAAAGCAATCGTATTCCGCCCGCCATAGCTCAGCAGCTGTAGATGATGCTGCAGGGGCGGTACTGCTGCAAGCCGCGTCGGCACGCAGGCGGTTGAGACCAGCCTTTTGCTTGAGACCAGCCTTTTACACGGTGGGCTGCGCCGAGGCGGTCTTCGTCTTGTTGAGCATCTCGTGGTGAGCCTTGAACTGGAAGGAGAAAAAATGTTGCAAAATTTTGAGACAGACGACGAGAAAGAAGGCCCTGCTAACCAGTACTTCAAACCGCTGATCAGCCTAGAATGCGCTCAGCAAGAAAATCGACCTCGGACATGCTATACCTCAACTATGCACATCACAACAACCTGCATACATTGACCTATACATTGCTCGAGTACACTCCTTCGTTCAAAGGATGTGTTGCAGTTGGTATACTGGGTTGCAGGTGGCTATATGCTACAATATTCGAGAAATCGATGAATAGCGCCGGAACCGTTACTTGTAGCAGCACATGCGTGCTACCGTTGGATTCAGCTCGTCAATCCGGTTCAGATGATATGTTGGACGACTCTTGCTATAGGCTGAGCAGGCTATGCACCAATATCCAACAAACCGCCGAATATCTCCGGAACCGCACATTGCTGCAACAAGTCAATACCACCATCGGATTTGCATTGTAAAACCGTCTTAGAAGATGTGTTGAACGATCCTTGGCGCAGCATGGGCGGTTCGGAAATGTGTTGGATAGCCGCAGCAGCGGATGGAGCACTCAAGCCGAACCAGCTCGAATCCAGTCCCGTACGCGGCACCATCGTGATTGCCGAGGTTGGAAGCCCCTCTGTGCCGGTCGACAGGACTACCGGGCGCCGCAATGGCTCGGGGCAATCGAATCATCGAGATATTGTACCATGGCAATCCCGTGCCTTTTCCTCGGCGAATCAGACCCTCCCTTCTCCCCGCGGAGACAAGCGCGCCGAATTCGTTTGACAAGCGGCGCTTATGGAGATGCGCTGACATCTTCTTCTGGACTGGTTGAAGAGGAGGAGACGCGGTGGGGATTGGAGTTTAAGAAGTACGATGGACGAGTTGCTCGCGCGGTACGGATGGGCACCGAGCGAGGGCGTGAGGGGGAACGATGGGGTCATGTGGATGAGCTATGGCGTCGGGCAGATGAAGCGGCCGGATGTTCAGACGCTGTGGCGGGTGAAGGTCTGTTCAGTCGTTTATGTTCCCTCGCCCTCCTCTCCGGCGTGTTTCCTCCCCGTTCGCTCCCTTCTCCTCCTCTTGCATCCCGCGTAGTCTGTGACGCAAAGGAGTCAATGTGGAATTGCAGTTTACGCAGGACGATGGACGAGTTCTGTGAAGACAAGCATGTGCTTCAGCTTCCGGTCCGTGGTTGGGTGTCATCTGCAGCTTGTTCTGCGCGATCCATTATCTGCTGCGGGCACACACTGTCTTAATGTCTTACTACCACCAATATCAAAGCTAATGCGTCTACTAGAAACCATATAGTGCACCACAAGTGGTTCGATGGTTTCTGCGTTGCGCTTGACCGCTTTTGTTAAGCAATGCAAAAGATACCAGAACCACAATGTCACTTTAGTCGCCTGTATATAATAGCCTGGTCGACGTGGCCAGAGCTCGACGCCGAGCATGGACACCTCACACGACAACCCCTTTCCCGCCGCCATTGACGGAGATCCACCTGGTCACCGGGACCGGTCACCGCTGGAGGTCATCGATGTCGATGCACTCGTTGACGACAACAATCAAGGGCATGAGGTCATTGACGTTGATGCGCTTGACGAGCCAGTGAACCTGCGGATTGTATGCGAGCATTGGTGGAAGGTAAGAGTTAGGTTTACTGCAGTATTGACGATTGTTCACTCTGTATTAGGCAAATCCTGTTCGTGAGGACGGCAGTGCAACACGAGAGATGCGCGTGCAAGTCCCATACTCCATCGACAACACCTTCAAACTCTCGGACATTACGCCCGCAGCCCGGCGAGCTCTTCTTCTGAGTGGGTTCACGAGGGACAGACTGTAGGTTTTCCGAGCCGGCGTCGACCCTCACCCTGCATTCGACGATCCCGACGCAGGTGAAGACTGCGAGTTTTTCGAGTGGGAAGATCGCGCTTTGAACTCGGCAGTCGTAAGTTTCAAGATCAAGCTATCCGGACACGAAATCGCACTTCATACGACCCTGACGGCGGAAGAGCTCTTCGTTGACCGAGACTGGCATACGCTTGGGCTACTGAGACTGTTTGTTACTGTGATCCATAGGCACGAGGTATGGTTTGTGCCAATGACCATGTGCGTTAACAACTAACATTGAACAGGTCATGGAATTTGCGATTTGCTATGTCCGGCGTCGGCGCATTGCAATCAACGATTGCACGGTTCGATTGCGAGACTTCAGCGCTAATGACCTCGAACGTCTCGGACTCCTTGCTGTGCCACTGGAGCGGATCAGCGATGGTTCAAACCGCGAGATCACATACACAACACGCCTGTGGGTGACTCATAGAGAAGAAGAACACGACGTGAATGAGGGGACGCTTCGACTATGGGTTCGGTAAGGAGCTGAACGAGGGAGACATACACGGGACTGGGTGTAGAATTAGACATTGCACGACAAAATTGTACCTTGCACAGCGTGGTATAATATTAGAATCGACCAAAAGTATTATTGAAACTGGGATGAACTGTACTTGAGAGTCTCAGAGACGGAGATAATCAAGGAGGCGAATTTGCTATGCAAGTGTGCATGAGGATCTGCAGTGGCAGTGCACCGGGAATGGAATGACCCAGGTTGGGTGCCATGACAAGCGCGAGGTTCGGTGCGGTCATCTTCGTCTGAGTAGTGGTGCGGTCCTTGGGGAACAGCTGCAGGAGGCTGACTACAAACACCACCACGCAACGGTTGTGCGTCGGCAGCCGCGCAACGAGCTGTACAGTGCCGATCGGGTCGTCGCGTGCACCGACGGCAACAAGGTCGTTGTATAGCTCGTCCGGTACGAGCGACACCTGCACAGCTTGCCGCAGAACGCAGCCATTGACGTAATCGACGCTCGTCGAGGGTCGAGGACCAACGTCTGACAGCGACGGCGACGTTGGTGACAGCGTGCCGTCGAGGTTAGGCTTGATGATACCCGTTTGCCTTTCTCGGGCCCATGAGCAGGTAAATCGGGCGGCTTGGTACGCGGCGAGTCGAGCGGCAGCGGCGCGAGTATGGTAAGCGTGGATGGATCGCAGAGGGACGACAAGGGCAGGATCCGGATTGTGCAGAGATGAGTCGATGGTAAGAGCACGGGTAGTGACGAGATCCGCGCCGTTAAAGTTGCTGACGGTATAGATGCGCTCGTTCGATCCTGGGAGGAGAACCGGCCAGCTAAAGGCAAATAAGGATGCGCCGCGCGCAACAAAGAAGGATAATGCGTACAGTTGATTAACAAGCGCTTCTGCCGACATTCGGGTCTCGTAAATTTTGTTGAGAGACACGTCGAGTTCCGCCTCGTCGAGCACGACCGCGTCCGAGCTTAGTGAGCTCACACCAGCGCCCGAAGGCTCAGATGGACCGCCTGCAGTCCCCATAGCAGGCTGAACGCCCTCCAGCTTGGCTGGAGTTTGCAGAGGTCTTTGGGCTTCGGCACGGCCCGTGGACGATGAGTGGGTCAAATGCGGGCGAAAGAGACGCGGTTGGATCTGAGTTTCAACTGCGACCAATGTTCGGGCCCATGCCGGGGCCTGCCACGCTCTCCCTCTTTCGGTTTGCGTTCCTGCATCTAGCTGTGCGGAGGTGGGACAGTTCTTTCTGAACTTCAGCTTGACGCTCAGGCTCGAAGAACGGAGCGTGGACGCCTTATGAAACAGTGCGCGAATTTGTTGCAAGCTGCGCGCTGAGCACACTCGCCTGCGCGCCCTGGAAGTGCGTTGAAAGGTCCGTTCTGTTCACCATGTACGCATATGTGCCTTACAACTGATTCTCTGGTGCATAGTTTCACGGTTGACGCTGCGTACGACTCATTTTCCATAAAGTAATGCGCCGACGCGTCCTGTCTTCAATCTTGCAATTGCAATGTACGACCCCTCCTGCCCCACCAACGGCCTCGCCCAACAAGTCCGACAAGTTCAGCAAGTGGACGGCGGCTTACACGTTGAACTGGGTCGCAGTGCTCGATGATACGACACCCGCCCCCAACATCACCGCGTTTCAGGAGGAGCCGGAGCCTGATATTCGCGTGGAATTGTAGTCTCATAGCGCGCACACAACTTTGGACTCGAATGCAAGTAATGTTCTACGCTTCGTCAGTGGGGTTCAGGACCCCGGTGTGCCGACGCCGCAGTACGCAGTACAGATATTGTATACTTATCAGCCGTGGTCGACAGAAAGCTCGTTTGCCACCTGTGTCCCGATTAGGCTATTCCGTCACTGCCGATCATCGCGCTCTTGTCTACCTTGAGACCACCGACCACTGGCGAAGACCCCTATATCGCTTTGATCACCGCTTCAAAGCGCAAGAACAGTCTTCAATGTTTGTGGTAGGCTGTGGTAAGCCGCTTACTTGGTGCGCTTTGCGGTTGGAAATCTGAGACAGTGAGTGCCACAGGTGCACGTATAAATTGAGCTCGAGTATCCCCGCCGAGTTCGTCACAACTCCCCTCATCGTCCCATATTTGACAATGCTGCATCACCACTACGCCTCTAATTCTTGTCGTGATATCGGTCCGGCATCTCGCCCGGGCTGCCGCATCTGTAGTTCTGGCCTGACGCGTACGCTCGCCCTCAGCCAGGAGTACTACGAGCTCAAGGTGCGTCCCCACATTACGGAGCCTTCTTGGCCATTTTATTGATGCAGCATTTAGTGTCCTCGACATGAACTAGTCGCTGTGGAGCAGCTCGGCGGGCAAATCTTCTTTCTTGGTGTAAACTCATCGCACTGCATGCATCCGGCCTGCAACAAGCGTCGCCATTCGGACTGTGTGCTCAACCTCTGCAAGGCGCATTGTATCGACCTCCCCATTAGTTGTGGCGCGCATGACCACGACAATGTTCGCCATTCCGCGAACGTCTACGCCTTCGATTTTCGGCTGCCCGTGCGTGTGCCGTTCGGTTTTGAGAAGGTGATCACAGAGATTCATTACGTCAACAAGGTACATACAGCCCTCTGACCCTTTGTAATACTGTATCTGACAGTTTGACAGCATATCACCGTCGAGCATGAGGTCATCACTATACACGGTACTTTGTGCCTCGTATTTCAGCCGGAGGCGGCTCACGCGGCTCTCCGAACGACTAATATCGACCCCGAGACGATGACCTGGTTTGACGGCCATGAGTACGTGTCTATTCGGCTCAAGACCACGGTCCCGGTCTTCAACGGTCGAGTTTGGTTTGAAGTGACCGGCAATGACGACATGAGAGTCGCATTTCCTCTTTCTCACTTCCTCGATATGGAGCGGGGCCTCGGTATCTACTACAACAAGCGCGAGGCTGGTCTGACGGTCGGGGATGCATTCGCCGCTGCGTTCCCGGACTGTGCAGAATCTGACACCAATCACGAGTTCATAGCCCTTCTCTGGAAGGCAGTCCTCAACACTCCGGAGGCCGTCACGCGTCGCTATTTCTATGCGGGTCGTACTCCTGCCGGTCTTTGGGCGTGTTTCGTGCAAGAGACCGAGCGTGCTTATCGATCCCCTCCTCCCGCTCTTCGGCCGCTTAGACGGCGGCGCGACGACGACGATGACGATTCCGACAACAACAAGTGTCCCAAGAAGAAGATGAATAGGCTTACTCAGCAGCTGGATGAGGCGCTCATTCGTCGCCCATCGTACATGGGCCCACCAGCGTCTTAAGCTGGCCCTTCTCACTTGCGCCGCTAAGGACGCATTTGATATGGACATGTCTTAATGTATTAGTATCTACTTATCCCGACTGTTACATGACTCCGCCGAAGCTCGATTCCGTGGGAAAATCGGTCGTTCCGCAGTTCGGGAAAATCGGTCGTTCCGCAGTCCGGGAAAGTAACGGAAGCTCCGGGGCCCGATTTCGACCCTCGGAAGCCCCGGGTTGCTTAGGAACAGGCTGTGCAATATCCAATTTCGTCCCATCACCACATGGTCCGCAGCAAATCAATGAAATTAGAACCCTCCGAGATTCCGAGAAGCATCGGAGGCCCCGAGTGGTTCGATAGCCCTTGCATGGTCGATATTTCCCTTGCCCCTGACTCCCAGTAGTATAAAAGGGCCCCAGTTTTCATGTACATAGCTGATCAGCCAGAGCCCCCAGCGCCTCAGCACCCACTCCCCACTCTCTACCAGCAATCTCAAGGCCTTTGGGCTACTTCCTAGTCGTCTACCTTGTCCTCTACCTCGTCCTCATCGTCTCAACTCGTTCTCCATCGTCTTCATCGTCTAAACGTTGTTATCGTCGCTGGGACACGAAGTCCTTGTGTGATTGTTATCTTGAAGTTATAGGTGTACGGCAAGCGAACTCGAGCGGTCCTTGCGCACCAACTGGTACCATACGAAGTGGTTAGACCAGAGGGACGATCCCTGCTTCATAGCATTACACTTCTCGCACGTACCATCGTTATACCGCCGCTGTCGTTGTTGTTATGCTCCCCCTCCCTCCTTTGACTTGACTAGTGATCCTTTCATTGAGACGTGCTATTACTACTTCTACACACTCCCCTTTCACTTGCTTACTTGCGCTTTACACTCCCTTCTACATTTGTTTGGTGTTCATCCACCCTCCCTCCCTTGGTGCGGATATAGGTGTATTGTTTTGGTGGCGATCACCGCGCCTTGAGAGAATCTGTCTGCGCGCCCCAGAACTCGCGAAACTCGGCTCCGAACTTGTACTCTGGATGTAGAACTGGGAATCTTCATAAGCACACGTTGTCAGAGATGTGAGAATACGCACGCATAGAGATCCAGTACGCGTCCGAGTGTCAGGAGCACACCGGTCATGCCTCGCCACACGAACGGACGCCGGAGGGAGAAGGAGGAGAGGTCGAGGAAGAAGGCTCGCGAGATACGCGGGCAGCTCAGCGAGAAAGCATCACTGGTGTAGGATAGACCAGATCGAATCTAGGGTATGTACACAACAGGTGACGTGTATATATAGAGGGCCGAGGCAAGGATCAAAGAGAGAGAGGAAGCCGGCCGCGGGCGCCGGGACACGCGTACTACGAGAAGTCCGGATCAAGGAGCGGCACGGCCTCAAGGCCTACAGAAGGAAACAGACCAATACCTACATAGCTGGACATGGGGGATGGGGTATACACAGAAGGATCGCGTGGTGAATATAGAAATGTGGAATATGAGAAGACAGACCGAGAATACGGAATATTGGGTATGCAGGGGTGGAAGCCGCGGGAGCCACGGCATCCGACCATGTCGAGTGCTTGAAGGTCCTCGGTTGTCCCGGACACATCCCTCAGGCCGGGCCTCGGGCCTGAGAGAGGATGAGCGAGAGGTACAAAAGTCTAGCCTGGCTGGCGGCGTGCTGGATCTGGCGGCGAGCCAGGAGAGCCTTCTCAGCAGCATCGGCCTGGGCATCTGCCGCGGCCGCGTAAGCCGCCCGCATCCGGTTGTACATAGCGTCGATGGTGACAGGAGTAAGGTTGCTGGATGTCCCGAGGAATTCGAGCTCTGCTTCTGTGAGGGCGGCAATGGCTGGGGCACTGGCGGCGGTACTGGGTGGTTCGGGGCTGGTGGTGTTCGTCGATGTGTTGGTCGCGCCTGGAGCGCGGGGATCACGGGGGACACGCGCCAAGGTCGGGCACATCCCATACTGGTGTTTGAACTGATCCTCGCAGTAGACGCAATGAGAGATCTGGCGCTCGGACATCAAGTGTAGGGGCGAGGAGGATTGTAGAGATGGAGGAGATAGGCAAAGAAGGCGGTCGGATCCGGCCGACTCGGGATACACGGTCATGCACGGGATAGGGCGTAAGCGGCGAAAAGTCCTACGAGGAGGGCGGCCTTAGCATAAGTCCGTCCGACTCATGACACCGAGTCTGCATTGGTGACAATATCATGGTACTCTTCCAACTTCTCCAATGCAATGTCCAGGGCATCCTTGAACTCCGATAAGGACAGGTCATCGCGCCGTTTCTTCCAAGCGCTCGTAAGTGTGAGAAGTCGGTCGCTCGAGAAGTATCTCCGCCCGCCTTCTCTGTGTTTTTCGCCGCAAAGCCCGTTCGAGACATCTCGCGACTCGATACGACAACGGTCGTACGAGCTCGCATACACGCGAACGACCTTGCAGCCATGGCAGGAGAGGGGTGGCAGTCGCTCATAGATCTCGCAGAGCTCGCAGTCAATACACGCCTCGCGTCGAACCAGGAACGGATGCCTTACGAGCTCGCTATGGCTCGCAAACTTCGCCTTTCACTCGACGTCAACCTCGAAGGCTCGTGGGTGGAGCAGGGCATCGAGCCTACCGAGAGACTCGACAGCTGGGCCCGTATCCGAAACTCGCGGCCCGCCATCAGATCTCGCACTTGCCCTCACACCATGAACCGCGCACCGTTGCCGTGCCGCCACTGCGAACCCCACGTCCACACGACCTGTCGCGAGACGACTCGCATCGTCTTCCGACCACGAGCACCACGCGACGAGCCTCGAGAACTACCGAGACCCCACAACGACTATCGGCGCGAGCTCCCTCCACTCCTGGGTGGCCCTACGCGAGGACTCGTCTACGATCCCGACGGTCGCAAGCCTCGCTTCTGTATCGCGCTCGCCGGCGGCGTCGTGCTTGTGCTCTTCGTCGTTCAGCTGTGGATCCTGCGGCGCGTCGTCGCGTTGCATGTCGCGCCTTCCTAGGCTATCTCGCGCGCTAGCGTGCACGCGAGATAGGCCCGGTTGAGGAGCTCGTCACCAGACGGTCGCCCGAGTTTGAACACGCGTTTCTTCTCTCTCTCTTGTCTCGCATGGACTCTCTAGATACGTAGGTTTCTCTTTCTCTCTCTCTTTCCGTCGTCGCTCACGTCCCGATACGTCTCGCATGTCCTCGCTCGCGTCATACCCGGCTTCGGCTTCTCGGTTTCGTTTCCAAATGACTCGCACCGCCCCGCTTGTTGCTTCGCATGGTTCGCCTCGATTGTTCTGATTGATTCCCACGTCCTGACTCCTCTCGCTTCTTCGGTTCCTGTCTCGCATCGCTTATATACCTCTCGGTCGTGTTCCATGTACACTAGATTCGATCTGGTCTATACCACCATGTGATGTGCACTCGCCTCTCCCTCTATCTGCTGAGCGCCCACGTCTGGCGGGATCCGTGGTGTTTCTGACAGTAAGCAGCGTAAGGGCTGGCACAGCATTGTACAGTGTGGGATATTTCTCGGCGGAAAATGCAATCTGGGTGTCATCGGCAAACTGGCAAGTGTCAGAGAAGGGAAGTACATGACTGTATGAGGCAGAGCACACCGAGAGCAACTCAAGAAGCATGCTGACATTCAGCCATTCAGCCGGCCGAATGTGCATTGTGTGGAGAGTGTCGTGCTTCTCCTCTTTCGTCTCCTCGTGCTCAAGCTCGCGTATGAATTGCTTGATATCCTGTGTCGCATACCAGTCAGGCATATACCCTCTGATATAAATAAGAGAATGTACCTCGCAATGAGCGATTGCTCGGTCAAGCATGATTTTTGTCGATGACCAGCGGATGGGCATGTTGCGCAGAAGGTCTCTCGGTTCTGCAACACCGCGATCTTCCTGGATCTTCTTGAACCGCGTCTTTCGAAGTTCAGAGGAGCGTTCCTGCAGGGACTTAGCATCATCCTTCCTATCAGTGAGCTATTCTCACCTTGATAGAGACGTCGCGGACAAGAGCAGCCTCGTCGCGTACGAGTGCACCACGGTTCTTCTTCTCTGTGCAAGCCTTGATCAATGCCTGCGCCGCGAGATTGATGATGTGCGCCAGACAACTGTCGGACGGGTCAGATATCATAGGACGACTGTGTATGACTATAGCCTACCGCATGCGCCGCTCCATTGCCTTGAAATTGTCGTCACCGTTGAGCTGGACATGCCACTCTAGCTCGGTCATCATCGTGTTGTTGTTGGACGTGTTATCCGCGGTAACCCAGCCGACCTGAGATGACAGGTTACAGACTACTCGTGAACACAATGAGAAGGCGGTACCTTTTGTGCGACACCTACACACAATAAAACCTTGTATAACGCCTGGCCGAGACGATAAACAGAGTGCTGATGCTTGATATGAACGAAGCCAAGAAGGCCGGCCTTGACTATCCAGCCCTTCTCTCAATCGTCCTCGATCCAATGCCCGGTAACAGCTAGATATCCGTCCATGTTATCCGGCATCCATGCATCTGTGGTTGACGAAACACGTCCCTTTGCACCCTATTGCAAAGTTAGAACTCATAGTGCCACTGGTTTGCGCACGATTGCACACCTTCAGACGCTTGCAAATATCAAACAGGTGCTTGTTGAGCATATGGCTGAGCTCCTGGCGAGTCGCCTTACGACATGCGAGGTTGATGATGCGACAGAATGCGGGACGGTCGAGCCCTTCCAGTGGCTATGTGACTATAAGTTTGGCAAATTGAGAAACACGAGCAGCATACGTACTTGATCGGTGGCAGTGAGCCATTCCAAGATAGCCTCACGAAATGTGACCTCGCTGTACGCTTCAGGCATTGGCTGGAGATGCGACGTAATAGTACCTTGCGTCGCGGACACATCGGAAGCGCGCGTCTTCTTAACAAACTTTGGGAGCTTCGACTCAAACTTGCTCTCCTTGCACCAGTCGTTGTATACACCCTGAACGGCATTAGTATCAATGTGAGACTTGGAACATGAACTGCGAACCTCATGATGCGCCTCCATGTGGCGGCGCAGTGTTGTGACATCGTCGGTAAGCCAAGGCTTTGGGCTTTGATGTTTCCTGCAAGCGTTGACGGGTTAGCTTGAATCCGCACAGAGAGACGAGGGCTCACATGCAGATGTTGCAGTCCCAGACTTTAGTCACAGCACCCGCCTGTGTACGGGGTTCTGAAAAGTGGGCGCGGATGTCGCAAGTCTTGTCATCGTGATTGGAGCCCGTGTACGGCGCTTGTATATGACCAAGATCGGCGAGAAGACCATCTTCGTCAACGTCCTGGGGGTCGACATGTTGATCCGTGACTGAGGATAACAGTGACATTGTTATAGATGCGTTTGCACGACGTAAAGTTGGTAACACACCTTTCTTAGCCTTTCCCTTCCCCTTTTTGATGACAGCCTGGACAGCCTCATTGCCAGAGGTGTCGGAGTCAGTTGCCTCAGCATCTACTTCGTCCGCACTCTCCACGACTTCTGCATCAAATATGTCAGAAGTCACACAAATGAATGAAGAATATGCTAATATATCGGAAAAGAGCTCACCGGGAGTAGACAACGAGCCACTAGACGGGTCTTCAACACTATTAGCGAGTCCTGGCTGGTGCGACACTTTGCAGTGTGTTAGGATGGCAAAATGCGCGACGGAAGGAAGTAGGGAACACACCGTTTTTCGCGCGCTTTTGCTGACGGTCCCGCATTTGTGTTACTGCCTTCTGCGGTGTGTGGTCGCTTTGCAGGAGTGTTGAGAGCCTTGGCTACGCGAGTGTTAGTTGTTACATGAGACATAAGCGAACCATAAGTACTTACGGAGGCGAGCAGGGACCTTGATAGCACACTTTCCATCAGCGCTGACATGAGTCTGAGCCGGGACTACGGTATCCTCATTGTCGGTGCCCATCGTCTGATTCAGCCCTTTGGCCATTGTGGACTGTTGGTGTGTGCGGTAAGGTGTGAGAGAGCAAAAGCAGCAACAGGAAAGATATCAGACAGACCGAAGGAGCATGGGAGCCTGAAGTCGAGTTGGAAACACGTAGGACAATGTACTTCGCATCATTTTTTATGGCTGGGGCATTTTTGTCTCTCCTTGGCGACTATATACCATTTCCTTGCCCAGTGACTCCTTACGGTTCACTAAGCGGCCATGTGCGCCTCAACATGCACTGGCACATTCCTTGGGTGCAAATGAGGCATAGGAGGATCTGCAGACCATGAAGATTGATCCATAGGTGTAGATTAGATCATAGCGGGCCTCTAAGAAGTTACAGAGTCGCGTATGAATATGAAGAGATACCACGGCATCTGACAAGTCCACTGCAGTGTTTTTGTGCCATACACTAGGCAAAGTAGCATTGCGATGGCATAGGACGGTCACTAAGTCTCGACGAGAGAGGATGGAAGACCAGAGCAGCATCAGGATCTCGTGTGATTGCAATGCGATCACTGTGATCACGGCCTCGTAAGGTGCTGACTGCGACGTAGATGGGCTTAGAAATATGCTCAAAACGGACGAGTGCACATGGAAGCAGCCAGATGGCATTCAGAACGGACATGCGGAGATGTGGGGTTTTCCGCAATACACGTGGTCGCGGATAACCTGTGAGATGGCGCTTGCAGGGATTTCTGGCGCTGCTGGCAGTGTGCAAAACAACAGTCGTTCCAGTGTACTGCAAGTACAGAATATTATGGCTTACCCTCCGGCTTACGGCTTTCAGCATCCCAAGCTGGGCCGTAAGCCGGGGCCCCCATCAAAGCCGTCTCTACGGCCTGGCTTGGCCCGGCCTAAACAGGGCCTGGCTCGGCCGGCTTGGGGCTTAAGCCCGAGCCTGCCCATCTCTATCACGTAGTGCCTCGTTCTCAGCATAGAGCACCTCGGGTGTGACAGCAGGAAGCAGTGGCACTGGTGGCGCGTTCTCGTCCGGTGGGCACCAACACGCCTCGCCGGCTTTCCTAGCCTTCATGCTCTGAGCAAGTTTCTTGCGACTAGGCGGCATAATGATAGGCATGTCCGAGAGCGTGGGATCAGGGGCTAGCAAGCATAGGCAGTCGGTGCGACATGTCGTGACGCGTTCGCCTGAGGGAAACACGGAAAACACCAGCACATCATGCACCGTGCTGTCTGTGCGAAATCTGAATGCAGAGGCCCAATGCTCTGAGCTAAACCCCCTATCCTTGGAGCATGGGTATTAGCAACAAGATTCAAACAATCGCAAGCATTTTTATAAATTCTAGTCGTTTGCTTGGTTCACTGCACAGTACTACACATTATATCTCTCGATTGTGGAGGCTTTCGGGAAGCAAATGCTTCTGATTTAAGATATCGACTAGGACATCAATAATACCAAACAAGATAAGTACCGGCGGGACGGTGGAGTCTACACGTTCATCACAATGCTGTAGGCTCATCAAAGCCCCTCCCGGCCGAGGCCGGCCAAGGCCGGGAGTCCTACTCCGGAGGGGCTTATGCTGCTGTTGCAGTTGTGCTTCCGTGCCCCACCCTTTTTACTTGAATAGCGCACTCCAACAATGTCCTGTCCTTTCCTCAAATATGTGTTAAATGTACCTGAGATGTCTCACGACGTACTGGAGTTGATATAAACATTTAACCTTAATAAATAAGAGGTTCCATGGCATGCGATTCAGCCGACGCGTCGACAGCCCTGCAGAGCAAAACCACGCATCATACGCCACAGGAACACCCACTTGCTGATCCACCTATGTAGAATATCTCATATCTACCTATGTAGAATATCTCATAGTACCACTAAAGTCTGATTTGTGACTCGAGATGTCACAGGGGAAGTGTGACGGTGCAGTAGTTGGTCGTCTATCGGCGCGGTGATAGTCGGGCAAGCCAGGTCCACCGCACAGCACAGCGAATCATGAACATGATCAAGCAGCTCTTTTCTCACTACGATACAATACTATACAGCATTTGAAGCTTTCAGAGCCTGTTAAAGAGGTTAGGTTCGTCGTATGCGACCTCGGGGTGCTGCACTAGCCGTGTGCGGTTCCCTACAGCTGCCACTTCAGGTGTCAATACCGCTGCTTCGTGCACCTGCCTGTTCTTTTCCTATGCGGGATATCAATTGAAAGGATAGGAATATGCTATATCCGAGAGGACAAGCCCGGAGACGTCCCGGATCGATATTTTTGAGTAGGTACAAATCAGAGGTGTTTGGAGGCAGTTTAGAACGATGTATTGTGCGCTGGGTAGCCTATCCCTCCCGGTTCTCACTTCGCAGGGACGTAAGGTTATTACATCTATAGAAGCGATCCCGTCGCAAGTTGCAGGGGAGAAGGGGAAGGAAGCGGTACAAAAGGCGTAAAAAGGGTACCATGGTTCCGAAGCACATTGTCACAAACCCCTTCTGGCGAAGGACTTCCGGCCGAGCCGGAAGGGGTTTGATCCGAACCTAACAATGCAGGTAGGCGATTGCCGACCCGCAATTGCCGGTGACTAGGCGTCAACTTCGCCATGTCCATCGCCCTTCTTGACCCAAACGATCCGGGATATAAAGCAGCAGTTCGCCGCCTCAAGAAGTCCCAAAAATCCTTCGATCATGCCCCATCGTCCTCTTGGACGCCGTTTAGGGCGGCGGAGAAGCTGTACATGCAGAAGTTCCCACCCCCAGACCTGTCAGCAGTGCTGGACTTAGCATCAGGAGAGGAGGATCGAGCGCTCGAAATGCAGCATAGCAGATGGAAGGGAAGTCCCACGGCATTCCCAACTCGACGGCTATACCATAGGAACGCTCACGTAGTCGATAACGTTCCAGGTATGTCGACATGTCACTTGAGCGCGCAATGAAGCTGACTCTCTTTCCACGTGAAGGTCTTGTTCTCCTTCCCTCGTATGTTGACCATAGCACACAGCGTGCTCTTGTTCGCTGGGCACTGTCCGAGCACGCTAGAGCGCCGAACGAAACGAATCTAGACGCACATTATCTTCTTCCACCCTCTGGCCTGTGGCAGACGCTTTTGACCGACCCGTCGTCTGTCATCGCACCCAAACACCGTTCTGACGGCGCCATTCATGAGCGCGAGGGTCCGCGGCAACTCGTCAATAACGTAGCTGGAGGTCTCGACACCTTCGCCGAGCTCAACGCGATGCCCAAACTGCCACCCGCTCCCTCGCCAAACGCAAAAGCCGTGACAGCGTCATCTCTTCTTCCCAGGCTCCGCTGGGCCAACATTG
Organism: Exidia glandulosa HHB12029; assembly: GCA_001632375.1. NCBI lineage: Eukaryota > Fungi > Basidiomycota > Agaricomycetes > Auriculariales > Exidiaceae > Exidia > Exidia glandulosa. Next base: position 24,649 of record KV426088.1, on the reverse strand, counting down.
GTTACTCGTACCATTGGGGATCGAAGAGCTACGATTTCTCGAAAGGAAACGGCGTGTTTCCGGAGCGCATCGCAGAACTATGCAGGCAGGCCGTCGCGTCGGTCGACTGGCAGGAAGTCTGGAAGGATGTCAACTTGGATGGCTGGGGAAACGAGGGACCTGATTGGCCTAGCTGGGCCACCGACTACTCGCCAGATGCAGGGATCGTCAATTTCTACCAGCTGAGCGTGCGTCTGATACTTTTGGTATCACTGCATGTGACTGACGGTCGCAGGATACGCTTATGGGTCACGTTGACAGGTCTGAAGTGTCTGCAACGTCGCCTTTAGTTTCAATATCGTGCGTACGCTCGCCATCCCTGCGTTGGCTGCGTAGGAGCACTAATTCCGTCAGCAGACTTGGTAGCGCTGCTGTTTTCCTCATTGGCTCCACGACGCGCGATACGCCACCGCTTCCCATACTCCTCCGCTCTGGAGACGTACTCATCATGTCCGGGCCTCACTGTCGGCGCGCGTATCATGGTGCAGTCCGAGTCATTGACCATGTCCGTAGCTGATGGCGTGCAGGTGTTCCGCGAATACTGGACAAGACCATTCCGCCGCACCTTAAGCAGTCGCTTGAGTCGGACGAAGACTGGGCACCGTACGCGGCGTACTTAGAGACCACACGTATCAACGCCAACGTCCGCCAAGGTATGTGCAAGGATTGAATGTGAACGGGCGCCCATTTGAAACCGTCGCGCGTAGTGTTCCCCCGAAACTTCGTACCGCCGCAACCACAAACCTCGTAGTCGACTGTGTCCGCGTCGTATCTGCCTTAAACGAGAGATGTGCACGTGTAATATTCGGAATGTGGAGTTGTGTGGTAAATACTACTCTAGCGAGTGTAGCACACCAAGCACCATGTGCGTGTAGGCGAAATACAAGTTAACGAGACGACGGAGCAGGCCATTAGCAAGCAGAGGAAGATGCGCAGTGTATCGAGAGTCCAGAACAGTCCGTGAAACGTGATGAATCTATGTCTGGCAGGAAATGAGTGTGTAAGGCATGACGACGAGGCGCCTAGTGCGCAAAAGTGTTCAGTTGACGGCTTGAAGCACGACGGGTACTCCACGGTGCCCGAATTCGTTGACCACGGCATGAGATGTTTGCGAATCCGACACGATGCGCACGATGTCGACACCAGACTGGTTCATCAACGTGCATGCCAAGTCGGTTATGAGCTCCTTTGCAATCGTCCGCGGCGCTGAAACAAAATCAAGACACGAGTAGGTAATCAAGACAGTGGCACGTACCGTCTGCGCGCTTCGATAGCGACGATGTGCTGTTCAGTGCCCATCCGTTGCACCCGAGGCACAGACTCGAAACCTTTAAGTGAGAAGACGACTTGATGTGCCCGCCGACAATAAAGAACACGCAGGTTGCTCGGCGACCCACTTCTAGTGTCCGTCCAGGATCTGGAGGTAAATGAGCAGCCGTCACAACTAAACGCAGCGGGTACATACCTGTGGGCACAACCCAAGCATCGGTCTTGGTCGGATGGATTGACAATACTTCAACACCACGCCGACGGACGTCTAAACCTGACACAGACACCGCGACCGTATGTATCTGTGACGACAGCGGGCTCTGTTCACACTTGCACGCCTGAAACTGGACTTGTGGAGACGGAGACGACGTGCTCGTGAGGTCGACAGAGACCGGAGCGCGCAGGGTAAGGAGACGCGACGGGCCAGCGCTCGGTTGCGCTGTCCCGTGCTCGCTGATTGAACGCTTCGCGATATGGCCAGCTACAAGGAAGCTTCCATGCGCATGGCCATGGGAAGTGGATGCGAGCGGCTTGGTGTGCGCCGAACTACGCCGCGCGTGAGTCTTCTCGTTAGCCGTTGCGGCCAGGGCGGCCGCGGCAGTCTGTTCTATCTGCATCTCGGCGAGGCGGCGCAATGCGCGCTTGTCAATCTTGCCGTTGCTAGTGTGCGGGGTGAGCGCGACCGAACAAGATATGGGTCTAAAACTTACGCGGTGTGTGGAAATTCGGGGAGTGCCATGTACCGAGAGGGAACGGCATAGTAGGGCTGTATCTTGGCGGCGGCGACCTTGACTTCAGAGGGAGACGTGGTTGCCGGTGTGAAGAACCCCCAAAGATCCTTGCCGATGAGCAGAGCGGTCGCGACCTTAACGGATGAACATGTCTACAAACGTGTTTAGCAGGAACGCTGATGCTAGCTAGACAGCTAAAAGACGTACCTCCATGGCCGCACCGACACCATCCAACTCGACACGGAAGCCCTGCAAAACGTGAGTGCTTGGACCGAAGCGAAACAACGGTAAAAATATACCTTGACCTTGACCTGGTCATCTGCACGTCCGAGGTGCTCGAGCTGGCCGTCTGCGCGCCACCGGCCGATATCGCCCGTATTGAACATCATGCTCCTACGGTGCCGCCGTTCAGCGTGTGCACAGCAGCGGGGCTGATAATGTGTCGCACCCATCATTCGCAAAGGGGTCGAGGCAATAACGCTCGGCGGTCTTGTCAGGGAGGTTGATGTACCCGCGCGTGATTCCAGCGCCGCCCGCCCACATTAAGCCCGGCTCACCGATGGGCAGCGGGTTGCGGTGCTCGTCTAACACGTAGACGTTGTTGTTGGGTGTCGGTACGCCGATGCTCAAGGGGGCGCCGAGCGTGTGAGGTTGGACGGTGTTGACGATTGTGATCTGTCGAGGACAGGATGTGATTGAGTACAAGGGGCGTGATCACGAAGAAAACGCACCTCTGTTGGACCGCAGCTGTTGAAGAACTGACCGGTCTTGGACCAGGCATCCGCCAAACCTGGAATGGTAGCGGGTGAGAAGGGTCGATCGCGGCGGGTATGCGAGAATGCTTACTCTGAGGGCAGACCTCGCCGGCGGTGGCAGCAAACTTGATATTGGGGTAGTCTGCAGGGTCGTACTGGCCTAGGTATGGGTGAGCAGGGTCCGTGGACCGAGAGTGGGGATTGGCAGACAGACCTAGAACGGACGGCGTGGCAATGACGACGTGGACGGTCTTCATGACTGCCTTCCATTCAGCGGCCGTCTTGCCGCGCAGGACGAGTGTGCAGCCGTTGGCGAGGGAGCCGAGGACTTCCCAGGCGCACATGTCGAAGGCGATGTTGAGGAGCTGGGCGACGCGAAGGCCAGGCCGCATGCCGACGTTCCCCGGCGATAGACATACGACTGCAAACGCGTGAGCACGGGATCGACACGCCTGAGGGAACGCGAAGGCTCACGGTTTACGACGTTGCGGTGCATTACATCGACACCTTTGGGCTTCCCTGTCGTGCCTGTAGAGCGGGAGGAGATCAGTAAGGGTCTAAGGCGAGACGCGCGGGTGGTGACCTGAAGTGTAGATGACATAGACGCCGTCGCGGGGCGAGGTGAGATCTGGGGGCTTTGAACAGTCTGCATCGTCTGCCTCGTCCTGGGCGATAACGGTCTCGAGACAGAGATAGTTGCGGTCCTGGACGCGGTGTACGAAAGTGGACAAGGCCAGGGTGAGGACGGCGGCTGAATCGTGGAGAACGTGATCGAGGGTGGAGTCTGTGACGATCCCGCCGTCGAGGGGCACGTAGGCCGCGCCAGCCTTGAGGGTTGCGAGAATGGCGACGACCATGGAGATGGAACGCTGCACGAGGAGACAGACGCGCGAGCCGGGGAGCACACCGCGCGCTCTGAGCCTGTGTGCGAGTCTGTTGGCGGCCTTGTCGAGCTGCTCGTAAGTGATGGACTCGTGGAGATGCTCTACGGCGAGCGCGTGGGGCTGGAGACGTGCATGGTGCTCGAAGGCGTGGTGGACGGCGTCGTAGGGCATCTCGCGCTTGACGCCGAATCCGAACTTGTGGAATAGCGGGTCCATGGCTGGGAGGGAGAGAGAGATGTGGGAGCTGAGAGAGAAAGGAAAGAGAAATAAGGGAGTGTGAGGAAGCAGTCAAGACCGAGACGGAAACAAGATCGGCCCCTTACGGCTAGGACCGGACTTGCCTTAGCTCTCTCTCCATCCTCACTCTACTCGCTTCCTGCTGCGCATACCCCACACCGATTGCAATACTCTTTTATTACAGTACAAGAAGCTTCTTTCTTACATCACTGTTCGTACAAGGTCATTCACGAGTCCCAGATCGCCCCAAATGCTGCACACGTCGTCAGCGTTCCCATTTCTTGTTCGCTGCAGGAAAACTGACCTGGGATCCCGCGGCTCATCATCCCGTATACCACTTTCCGCGTCAACTTCTGGTTGCTGATCACGCACACCGCCTCGGCCTGCTCTTCTCGTCAGCTCTGATATTATCTGACCTGCGCGCCGTACCTTGAACTCCACCACCAGCTTATACGTCAACTTGACCATGTCTGGCTTTCCGTGCTTGCGCGTGTCTGTGGATCCGTCATCCGTCAGTCCCTCCTGGTCCTGTCCGCGCTTCCGCCCAGTCGGCTACACGCACCGTATACCACCGCGTCGGGGCTCGCGTCCAATATGCTGTCCACAAACTTGTCCCCGAACGTCTGGCGCACGTTCGGGCTCGTCCACAGCAGCCGAATCGGTACCCTTTGCTCCAAAATACACGGCGCACAAGGCCCAATCCCACTGCCCGTCGCGACAAACACCAAACGCCTAAAGAGACTGCGTGACCGATGAGCGATGGCTCTCTGGCACCGCAAGTGAATGCACATACGGCACGATGCGCAAAACTCCACACGTCGCAATACCGCGAACCCACAGGTGCGTCGGTGGGTTGGCGATCTGCTTCCCCGTCCAATCACCCGCCCGGGACACGACCAGCGAGTATCCGGTCTGAACCACCATGCGTCACTCTCCCGTCGATCTAATGGATGTCGTTCACGCACCTTCCCGGGCTCGGCCACTGTCGCGAACGAGTGCCACTCGAGAAGCGGACTCTCCGAGATGCGGGTATACGTGCCAGGGACGGGAGTGACTATCGAGTGAGGGTCAGTGTGCAGCCTTCGCGTTGCGCATCGCAATGGACTGACTGTAATCGAAGTACAACCGGACCGCGTGGTTGGACAACACCTCTGCCTTGACGGCGACCTGAAGACACGCAGCTCGTCAGCAGACGTTACAACGCAGTATAAAGGCGCGCCCACTTTCCGCAGGCGGAGCCATGGGAGAACAATCGATCCAGTCATCGCGACCACCAGCCAGAATGGCACAGACGTTTTCAGCGCGTGTCCCAGTGTTTGCCCCGGCAGACGGTAGTCGTTCGTCAACAAGACAATCTGCATCGTCCGCGTCAGATCAGCTATGGCGCTGTGAAGCCCTTCGACGCGTACCTGGCACCACACGAGTGCAGTTGCGCTCCAGCCCATGAAGCGGTGCGTGCGCTCGAACCTATCGTGGAACAACACCCTGAACTTGGGCCACGCGAACAACACGATGGCCACGAGTAACAGGAGGATCAAGTACGTGACGACGACGGTCGCGATTGAAACCTGGCAAAGTGTCAGCCTCGTGGGAGGTCGAGCAGCAGCAAGCGGCTCACCCTCCGTTGTGTCATCTCAATGGTAGCCTGCGCTGTGAAGTACCTGAGTTGCGTAAGTCGTACATCCTCTCCAGCGTATACGGGATACTCACATAAGCCATATCGTCCCCGAAATAGCGCAGCCAGAGTGTAACCCTCCGATGTGATAGACCCGAGCGCACACTCTCCGGATCGCCAGGGGCCACGACGTCGGCACCGCGCAAAAGACGTCGAAGAACGCGTTGACGACATAATCCTGGCGCATGAGGATCGCGCAAAACAGATTCGCGACGACGATCAGGCCCAGTCTTTGCGCATTTGCGCCGCCCTGCGCGAGGATCGAGATAAAGATGCCCATGTTAGCGACGAAGACGATGCCAAACAGGCGCCGGTAGAGCGAGAAGATCTGGTGGCGCAGGTTGCGTGCCCACTTCCCCTGCGTCTTCGCGGGGAGCGGCTGGTCGAGGTATCCGTCCCAGACATGATGGCCCTCCTCCACCTCGCGGACCTTCTCCTTGTCGTATGC
>KV426087.1:103664-117273 GCA_001632375.1 Exidia glandulosa HHB12029 | reverse complement strand
GTCGAGATATGCCAGTGCAGTGAGGCGATCGGCAAAGCTGTACAAGGCTTGAATCACCCGGCTCGCGGCCGTCCAAGCCGAAGTTCTGCTAGCACCATGAGGTGGCATCTCGACGGTACTCCCGGCAAAGAACCCAGTCCTCGGATCTCGTCTCGGTTTGACTGAAGATCCCATTGAGTAACACTGTATTTATCTCCGGAGCGCGACGAGCGGGAGTGAAATGCCGAAGTAAGCAGGTTTAGAGGCGATGATATTGCTTAACCCAGCTTGGGGTTACGGAAAGTGCAGCAGAGAGAGATCGAAAGCCAATTCCGGACCTACTGGCAGCTTCCCGCTCTTCACTTCGTTTTAGCCACCGACACATCCTTCGGGGTCCTTGACGCATGCCATCCTCTAGATATCTGAGGGCTGTAGACGTCATCCCGAGACCCTTTGCGTGGACACTCTATAATGCAGAGCAATGGTATCGGCCGAAGTTCAACCACAGCAGCTTCTAGGAATGACTCTTTAGCGACAAGTCCACCCGCACGAAAGGATCCTCGAGCGATGAAGCAGGCTCGGGTTCTCGGTTTGGACCATTGTTGAAGGCGACCGCCGCCTCTCAGAGTCGTCGGCTCTTCGAGGCGGAGGCTGCGGCACATGATCCTCAGAGCGGCTCACAGGCACTACATCTCTGGACGGCGCCGCATATGGAGAAGCTACTCGATGCGCATACTCGAGAACTACAGACCTCGCGATTCACGAAAGTTCATATGTCCATCGGGATGAACTAGTATCTGCTCACTTAGACTATGCGTTCATGTTTTGCACCCACCCAGGCATGACCTGGGAGTCACAAGCAGGTCTCAATGAGACTGAAGGTCGTTCATAAACATCGAGAATGTAGGCCATGACATTACCCAATTCTCCGATAATAGTCTTGGTCTACAAGCATATCTCTGTTCCGGCTCGACGCTGGTGGATAACATGGCGTGGTTCGCGGACTCGCTTTCCCACCAGGGCACAATATCCGTGGCGTCAGCGGCCTTGTAGATACTGCCACTTTGCTAGCGATTTTAAACCTGCTCGCCCGGCGTTCTCGTCTTCGGTAACAGCGACGCCGAGTGGCTCCGCTCTCACGAAGAATCGGAGGAAGACCCGCTGGCCAATACATTTACTTCCAGTTATCATGTCTGACGCAATTCTTGATCTCTCCGTCTTCCGTGGCCGAGGATGGCAAGGATGAAACGCAAACAAACCGAACACGAAAGCGACGCAGTACAGGGTATAACCCCTCCATCAGAGATAGCCCCCGGAGTATTTAGTATGAATATTTCTAAGTACAACGATACCCTTGACTCAATAGTAACGGGAGAACACGCACACGCTCGTTGAAGAGCCAGTATGTCTAAATATAGCTTATCTCCGGTACATCCGTTATTTAAAAGCACAAAGATAGTCTGCTATGTGTCTTATACTGAGCCCTGCCTAATCCAGAGGCTAGCTACGGATGCTGGAGTGGGGGAGACCGGTACGACGAGGGGTAGCGGAGTTTGAAACAGATCCACCCTTCCAGGGAACGGCCGAGCTGCACTCCACACCGTCCGCACATATCCTGATCAACGTCTGAAGCAGTATATGTACAGAGCTCAGTATATGACACATACCAGGTAATATCTGTGCATTTGAGATCACGGATGTACCGGATATAAGCTATATTTGGACACTCAGTGGCTCTTCAACGAGCGTGTGCGTGTTCTCCCTTTACTATTGAGTCAAGGGTATCGTTGTACTTAGAAATATTCATACTAAATACTCCGGGGGCTATCTCTGATGGAGGGGTTAAACCCTGTACTGCGTCGCTTTCGTGTTCGGTTTGTTTGCGTTTCATCCTTGCCATCCTCGGCCACGGAACTCCGTCCCAGATCTCATCTCCGTTCGCCGCGCGAAGCTGCGGGCGGGGTCTTCGGGGACTTCAATGCACCTCCCTCCCGTCGAGTCCAGACACCTGACACCTGCACGCTCACGTGTGGCCCGTAGCACTGGGATTTCACAGAGCATTTCTCATTCTGGGCTGTCGACGCACAATCTGACAGCCACGTGGGAAAGATGCCTCAATAGAATCCGCGAAGAGACGCTTCGCGACAATGTTTAACGTCCCGGCTGGCCGGCAGCTCTCACGGAACCGCTCACGAGGTCGCCGTTGCCCGTATTATTACTCACCGTTGACGGACAGGTCTCTTTTTTCCCGCCTACGCATGCCAGTCTCGTCTGCGTCTACTGTATGAACGGCGCTCTGGCCGTAGGCATTCAAGACGTTGTGCGCAACTGGTACGCTCATCCGCGACATCCGGGAACACGCATGCTGACATAACGTCCTTCTAAGCCTCATATGGCAATACACGAGTGCCTCCGCTCTCGCACTCCTTTGCTATGAGTACAGTGAGCATGGCCATTCACTACGAGGTACTCTAGTGACCATATCTTGAAGTCATCACGTTCGAAGACGAGCTGGAGCATGTCTGGCGCCGTCCGCGCTCGTTTTTCTGTGTCCTTTGGGTTTTGGTACGTCCGCAGCCCAAGGCGATCGACTTCGTCTCATCGTTCTCTAGCTCCGCTATCCAATCCTCCTCTCTTTTATGATCAGTGTCCCTGGATTATTTACTCCTGAACTGGCAGTAATTGTACGTCGTACCTTTTATTCCGTTCCGGACGCACCTGGAAGCTCACCTGCATCATCAGGCGTAAGTGGTATTGCTTTGCAAACCTATCATTGACTGTCTCTACTAGCAGTAGTGTAGAATGGTTGACCGTGGTCACTATTCTCACTTACATCTCCCTCCTCACAGCACATCTCATCTACCTTCTCCGCACCTACGCCCTCTACTCCCGCGCTCGAATGGTCCTAGTGCTTTGCGTCCCGCTCTTCCTCGCTGAAGTTGGCATCGTCATCTACTCCCTCGTTTCTATGGTCGTGGCCATAGACCATCAGACATTCCCGGGCCAATGGCACCCCCATCCCAGTCCGAGTCCGAACAGCACGGATTCTGAGTGGGGTCCGCACCCACCTGGGATGCACAATATGGGAGGAGGGCCCGGGGGCGTACTCCCGTTTACTATGCCGATGATGCCTCTCCCTGCACGGAGCCAACGCTGCATGCCTGGCGTTGCTTCGAACTGCGCGAGCACGTTGGCGTACTCGATGCCGTTCCTGTTCGACAGCGTCATTGCGATCCTCACCATTCGCCGTTCGATGCAAGTCGCCAGTAGGGAGAAGTGCACCCGCTTAATACGCGTGCTCATCCGCGATGGTGAGTTCTCCGCCGCCGCCGCACTGTTGTGAAATTAAGGTCTTGTACTGACTGGTCACGAAGGAGTGGTTTATTATGCGTAGGATCTGCCACCTGTTCCACATACGCACAGAAATACTGATGTCGCGCAGAATTAGCGCCGTATTCTACGCATCGACAATGATAGTCATGCTAGTGAGTCCCACTTCAGCGCCTGTGAGACGACACTGATCGAACGTCCACATTAGGCAGCGGGAGTACGTGTTCACCACCCAAGTATACCTGCGGACTGATATACGGGGTAACAGATGGGCATCCAGATGGACTACGCTTCGTAAGTCGAGAAATACTCGACCGGAAGGAACATCGCTGACCATAACGAGCAGTCTCCCCATCGTGTTCGTATCCCCACCTCGCCTCAAGGGTACGCTCGCACTCACATTAGTTGTACAGATTTGTCGCCATCCTCGCGACGCGATTCGTCCTCAACTTGCGCAAGCTCGGACCATCCCCATCGAACGCCGGCGGGAGCGAACCACACTCGCTCGTCGTGCTGACCAACCTCAACGACGTGATCGATGAGCTCGCGAACGCTGAGGTTGGCACTTGGGAACTACCCGAGACGGAGGAGAACGCCCGGATACGCACTAGCGACGAGCATGACACCGGGTTTTGGAGGCGGAGGATGGAAACACGACGATCATTCCTCGGAGCGCAAGGGACAGCGTAGAGAGTGAACGTGGGCTCGGGTCGACACTGTATCAGTAGCTTTACGCAAAGCAAAACACGCGTGCATGCAGGTAGTGGGGGCCTTTACAGCTGCTTGGATGGCGCGAGGAGGTTCTCTCCAGACCGGGTCTTGCTCAGCTCTTTCCAAAATTCAGCCTCAGTAGATCGAACTGCAGTAGACAGTTATGGAGATCAGAATCGCCGCCGGTTGAAGTCACGGTTGCGCACACAGTGGACTCGTAGAGGTAGGTCGACAGGAACATCCGCAGTCGAAGACTCACAGGCGGACGAAGAAGAAACGCCAGAGTACGTGCGTTGTCGTGGGAAAACAGGGCTATTACGCTGCGGTAGGTCGATAAAAAGAGCATGAGCACCCAACGTACGCGAGCGTCGGCGAAGGCCGCGGGCCAATCAGGAACGACGCAATAGGAGCTGCAGACTACCATTGGCAGCGGGCACACTGAAAGTGACGGGAAAGGAAGAATTGCTTGTAGGAGAGGCGGAATGAAGCATTTACACGAGTACAAGAGCGACAGTGCTCAAGGCCGACACGCCGAGGACGGCGTAACCGGTCATGTACGCTCCACGAACGGTCATAACTGCACGAACAGCGTATAATGAGCGTCGTAGTGAGGAAAGAGGGGCGTGCAAACGCACACTTGGTCATGTCCCAAGCCAAATGGCGCAGCCCGTTGAAGGAGTGGAACGAGAACGAGCCGGCGAGGAGGACCTTTGCGGACAGCTTGAACCATTCCGGCAGCGAGTGGACAAGGTCGACGACGGCCGCCGAGTCAAATGGCATGCCTGCCAAGGGCCCGACGAGGTACGCGATGCTGAAGCCGTACAGAACTAGTGAGGTGGGCGTCGGCGCCTGCACGTGATTTCGGAGGAGACGGAGGACGTACGGACGGAGAGACCGGCGCCTGTGAAACGGTTGGCGATGGAGCCAATCCATGTGAGCTGGGGCTGGTAGATGGTGAAGTGCGGTGACGAGGGGCGCTTGAGACGCTGCTCGTTGAGGATGGTCGTGACGGCCTCGGGCTTCAGGGACTCGATTTGAACGAATCTGGACGTTATAGACGATTCTGTGAGCCCGCGTTAGGGTGCAGAGAGCAGTTAAGGCGCACCGCTTCTGCAGGACGCTGCGAATAGCGACCGGGTTGCGAGCGACTGGTCAAGGTCAATATATGACAGGCTGTAGGTAAATTTCGAGGGCTATACGGACGTGATCTGGCAGCAAGAGGCTGCGCCCTGCGCAGGGCTAAACCGAGCCCGAGTGGTGCACGGTTCATGGTCGAAGTCAAGATGGTGCGCGGACTTCAAATCGGTTTCGGTCTCTTGTCTCCGTCCAGGTCACCCATCCTCCACGGCTCGCTCTAACCACTGCGCTACTTGTCGCCGCCATGAGCTTCGAGGAGAGCATCTCGCTCGAGGAGACCAACAAGATCCGTATCTCGCTTGGCCTCAAGCCGTTGACCGACGACAAGGCGCCAGCTAGCACTGCTGACGACGACGCCGAGAAGAACTACGCGACACAGCGCGAACGTGAGCGTAAGGAGAAGGAGACCAAGCAGCTATTCGATAATATCGCAAAGTAAGTCATACTTTCTATATAGTCTATGGCAGTTGCTTCACTGCGCATTCCATGTCAAGTTGCACGAGCCCAACTTCAATGCCGCGGACCTAGCTGGGCCAACATTTATGGTACGCACATTCTAGACTTGGCCGCGAGATTCTGACTTGCTTCAATAGGTGATGTTGCCCACGGCTGAAGTACGTGAAGCTACGTCTTGACGGGGCCATACTGTTCGAGTCTTTCATGAGGTCCAGGAGTTGCGCTTCTCAGCTATCGGGCGTGCTTGCCAAGTGCCTATACCCTGTGATTCAGTGGTGCTTGCAGGCTCGAAGCCAGTGACTCCAAAAGTCATAAACGACAGCAGCGCCACCGGATTGCAGGGCGGCGAACGCGTCCAATAATTGAGAAGCATACGATATGATACTCATGGGATGTTCGTCCAGTATCGGTACACTCGTGCAATTGGACGGCTGCGCGTCGCTACCTCTCTCTTTGGCCCAAGCTGACATGTACTTGCTCCCAGGCTCAAGAACAAGCGCGAGCTCAATGCAGGTCTCAAGGGTCGCTCATTGGCCGATCTCGGTGCGGACGAGGGCGATGTCGACGACGCAAAGAAATGGATCAAGCGCTCTAAGAAGCAGGAGAAACTCCTTGCCAAAAGGCGGCAGGAGGAGCTCGACGACCTGGACAAGGCCATACAGGAAGAGTACACAGAGAGTGCGTGTGACTTCATTCAATTGTAACCCTTTAGTTTGAGTACTCACGCCTTGGACAGAGGACTTGATGGGTCTCAAGGTCTCCCACGACCTCGACGCGCTTGGAGAAGGTCAGGAGCGCATCCTCACTCTCAAGGACTCCCGTATCTTGGATGGAGAGGAGGACGAACTCATGAACGTCGAAATGGCGGAGCACGAGCGCACCGAGAAGCGCATCGAGAGCAAGACGAAGAAGCCGCAGTACACGGGCTACGACGACGCCGAGTTTGAAGATGGGAACGTGGGCATGAAGCGCGGCATACTCGCAAAATACGACGAGGAACTGGAGGGTGCACGAGAATCGGTACGTGACTTCTGCAATGAAAACCGTCGACTAATAGGATCTCAGGGCTTCCGTCTTGGTTCGAGCGCTGCTGCAGCACCAAAAGGCGCACAGACGAAGCAGGACGTCGCGGTGGCGGTGAACAAGTCCTTACTATCCATCGACTACGCGAAGAACATCGAGACCTCCGACTACCTCAAGGAGGGAGACAAGGGGTTCAAGAAGCCAAAGACGAAGAAGAAGCGCGCCGCGCGCGTCGTCGAAGCTGACCCGGACCTTCTCCCACCTCTCGACGCGATGGCGGTCGACGAGAAGAAGCCCGCTGCCCGTAAACGCGCAAAGGAACTGGACGGCAACTTCGTGGACGACGACGACCTGCAAAGCGCGCTCGCGCGAGCTCGTCAGGCGCGAATACGGAAGACGAAAAAGTTGAGCCCGGAGGAGATTGCGGCACGGAGTACGTTTTTCCCTCTTGCGTGTCGTGCTAGGTGTCTGATTGCGTGTTTAGTTGCAGAAGAACGTGCGGAGACGGCGATTAAGGCGGAAGAGGATGAGCCTTTCCTCGTCGATGACGACGGTGCGGAGGGCGGCGGGCTCGTGTTCGACGATACGTCCGAGTTCGTGAGAGCCGTATCGTATAACCCAGCTGCGCCCAAGGTCAAGGCCGAGCCGAAAGTGGAGACCCTCCCCAAGGAGGAGTCCATGCAGGTCGACCAGCCGATGACCGAGATGGAGGCGGACGTCAAGCATGAGGATGATGAAGAGGACGAGGCCATGATGCTTGATCAGATCGAGAACGCTATTGCCGTTGTCGAAGCCGAGGAAAAGGCAGCTGCGGATGAGGGACTCGAGGTGCGTAGTTCTACTACTCTGACCGCACATTTCCACTCATATCCTCTCAGGTCGGCACGTCTGCTGAACAATCCGTCGGCGCTGGTCTCGCCGGGGCGCTCTCCATCCTTCGCAAGCAGGGCATCATAGCCGCGCCGTCGGACGACCTGCTCGAGCGCGAGAAGGTGCAGCGGCAGCGCGATGCGTGGCTCGCCGAGCAGAGGCGGCGCCTCGCGCGACGGGAGGAGGAGCGTGTGCGGGCGCGCGGGTCTGGGAAGGATCAGGCAACGCGCGAGCACGAGAACCGCATGCGCGAGCAACAGGACGCTCGCGAGGTACAGCGCCACTTCGACAACTACAAACCCGACATCCACATCGTGTACCACGACGAGTTCGGGCGCGAGCTTGGGATGAAGGAGGCGTGGAAGGCGCTCAGCCATCGGTTCCATGGCAAGATGCCCGGTAGGATGAAGCAGGAGAAGCGCCTGAAGCGTATCGCGGACGAGAAGAAGCGCGAGGCGATGTCGAGTGGCGATACGCCGCTGAATATGAACATGCACTTCCAGGCAAGACAGGAGAAGGCTGGACAGGCGCATATGGTGCTGTCCGTCGGTAACCGGGGGTACGTCTATCTATCCAGTACACTTCTGGAAGCTTTACTGATTTGGTGCTGTCTTTTTCAGTGCCGTACCTCAGGCGGAGGCCTTCCTCGAGCAGCCCAACCTCGCGAAGAAGCTCGACAAGAAGGGCAAGGGCAAACCTGGTGCTACTCCCACCCCTGCTACGCCGGACATCACTGGCTTCACTGCCGCGCAACCGTTGCCTGTGGGCACGGCGTCGGTGGCATCTTCCCCTGCTCCGCGCGCAGGCTTCAAGCGCATCGGGACCATGTCGAGCGCACCTGCGCCGGAGAGTCCTACTCCTGCCGTCGGAGAGGGCACGAAGGTTGCGCTGAGTCTGAAGCGCAAGGCGGCGGACGAGGGCAGTGGTACACCTCCCGCCAAACGGCGGTGAGCGCATCTTACGTCTGATGTACTAGAAGACACTCAGGATGGATCATACGCAAACCTCAGGGTTCAGCACAATGTAGTGTTCCCTGTTACAATGTTTGCACAATTGCCTGTCAGCGTGTTAAGTTAGCACACCCGTAATAGTAGCCGTGGGCGAGTCCTTTGTCAGCACGGAGTGGAAGCACCGGACAAGTTCGACAGAGGGGTTCGAGCGAGGTTGAATCGATCCACGCTGTGGTAGCAAATATATTCTGAGAGAACAGCAAATATTGCACAAGAAACAAACCCGAATGATGCGGAGAAGGGTAACGGCAGTGATCAAACGAGCGGAAGGTGCTTCACAACGCCCCTTCAGGTGAAGGAAGTGGTCGGGGCCCAGCAGTGAAGCACTGGGATGCAAGTACACACAGGCAAGACGCGTCTCAGCGTCGCACTGTCGGGACGGGTGGGGGAGGGCTGGGTCGTCTACGGACAGGGCCCCCGGATGTGGGGGCACCCCCGTTCTCGTCACTAGCAGAGATGTCCGATGGGGCATTGTAAACGACGAGTCGTCGCATGGATTGTCGTCCACGTGATACCGGGCTAGCGAGCACTGGAGACGGCGCCTGCGGGGGGATGGGAGGCAGCGGTGGAGGTGCGGCTACGGGAACGTCAATGGTGTCGGGATACGTCTGCTCGGAGATCTCAGTCGGTGGACCTAAGGGAAGCGGCATTTCTCGCGGTGTCGGTACACGCTGCACAGGGCTGTACAGAGCAGTATTGACGCGGAGAGGCGACGAGCGCGCTGCCGGCGGAGGTGCGAGAATCAACGGGGGTCCGAGAGGGACCTCGCGAGGGTCGTAATAGGCAGAGGTCCCCGGGTCGAGGAACGGGCGTGCAAAGGTGGGAGTGTGCGGTACAGGAGACGCCGTGCCGTAACGCGACAGCGGCGCCCCAGGCGCATTCGGCGCGTAGATCATGTCGGGTTCATCGTCAATGAGGAATGTCCGAGACGACATGTTCGCCGCCTTCGCTCGTTGTTGCCGTCGCCGGCGGCGCCAAAGGATAAAGGCTACGGCACCGACGATAAGCAAGAATAGCGGAATGAGGATGCCGGCAACCACCCCCGAGCTGACACTGCCAGACTGCTGCGTCTGCGCTCCGGGGCTGCCAGATGGTTGGGACACATTTTCTGTGCCGGTACCGGTAGCTGCATTGATTGCGTCCGTGTCGGAGGTAGGAGGGAGTCCAGCCAGGGAAGGGGAGGAGGAGGGAGAGGCTTCTAAGGGATTGGACGACTCGCTGCAAGACGAAATCAATCAGTACGCATGCATCTCCTAGACGGTCAGACGCACCGATGAGTCTGCAATGTATCCTCTCCTGGCACTTCGCTGCGAAGATCATCAGCATTAGCACGCTTGCATGCGCAGCAAGTGGGAATGACGAACGTGAAGACGATATAGTCAAGTAGCGCGAGTGAGCCGGGGTTGCTGATCATGGTGAGAGTGTGAGAACCGGGTGCCAAGTTCTCTTGCTTGAAGTAGAGGACGCTGAAGTCGTTCTCCGGACGAGCGTTTCGCTTGAAGTCGCCCTTGTCCTCGAGGTCCAAAAGAAACGTCATGTCTTGATTCGCCACTTCAGGTGCAACCGTTGACGAGCTTGCTGACCATCCATAGACATAGACGGCAGTGCCTACGCAGAGTTTGGTGCATCAGTATCATGTCCGCGAGACGCGCGCGGAGCAACAGGAGCGTGGTGGTCGCCTGTTCGAGAGAATACGAGAATAGCTCACCGTTGAAAGAAAATACAGCGTTGACGGGCTCTCCGTCCGGGTTGACGGTCGCATCATGGTACGTGCCTCCGTAGACTTGCAGCATCTCTGTCGGGCTCGGCACGGCCTTGCAGCCTGGGCAGCCTTGGACCTGCCATCCAGCGCTATAGATTATGCTCGAATCGCCTGCGACGTCGTACGTATCAGCTACCCGCACGGCGGAGCGTCGAGGGCACGCGGTTGCGACTGACTGTCATCGACGGTGACATTGGCGCTCTGCACAAGGAGACTCCTTAGCGACCGAGGCGATGAGGATCGACGGGGAGTGGACTACTCACCATCCTCGCCCCGCGGGC
Source organism: Exidia glandulosa HHB12029 (assembly GCA_001632375.1). NCBI lineage: Eukaryota > Fungi > Basidiomycota > Agaricomycetes > Auriculariales > Exidiaceae > Exidia > Exidia glandulosa. The sequence goes on along the minus strand of KV426087.1, from coordinate 106,714 downwards.
AACGGGCTACAAGGACAAGCCTTATCGAAGACGATGGAGAAAAGGGAGGTGAGAGAAGGAAGCGCGCGGGAGCTTGCCGTGCCTGCTAAGGAAGTGATGCGATGCAAAAACAGGACAATTGCAAATTCCCCTCGACTGATCGCAGCTGCCGACCCGAGGCTTTAAACGTTAAGACTTGGTATAAGGACCACATCTCGAACTTGTTGAGACCGCTAGTAGTTTTAGACCCTGGTCGTTGCGCCCCGCGATGACCGAAGATGATGTTGAGACGACGGAGACGCCGAATCAACAGCATGCCCCGGCGCAGCACCGTCCCGAAATCATGACGTGCCGCGATTCCATTTGTGGGAATTTCGCAGTATCTTGGGATACTGACCTGTGCAAATAGTTGGCGTCTTCTTTACGTTGCTCTCTAGCACATCCCAGCCAGTTATGATAAATATAGAGGTGGCCGCGCCGTCGCCGCGGAATGCATGTAGGCTGCCGGTACCGAACGGGAGCGTATTTCTGACGGCATATCTGACGCAGCAAATGCCATCCTCAGGGCATGGCGGACGCCACAAGCACGGTCGGTTTGTAGAGCAGACGGTACAAGGATGTGCAAAGGCGGTATCCCATACCATCGCAGAAATCTGATGCAAGCAGTAGGACATGCCACAGGGCAGTTGTGTGGACCGCTCGAGACAACGAGTGAACACACACACACATCTCAGACACAACAAATTACCTGGGATTTGCTCAGCCGGAGGGTTTGCAAAGACAAGAAGAAGCTCCGAACGAAGGACGGTGCGACATTGTACCAAGGGTCCTCGGCAAGAAGTCAGAAATATCACCGACTAACCCTCCAAGCTGATTCATGAAACACCGGTGCTGATTCCACCAGAATGGCCAGACGCACAGTCGAAGATAAATCAATGCGGCTGAACTGCACAGTATGTTTGGTCACGCAGGTCCGAGTCGAGTGCCAGTGAACATCGCAGATCGCCGCTGTGCATGCCGTCTCCTCCAAGAAGGTAAGAGATATTGCTGCGCGTATGTTGAGCGAGACTGGCACGCGATCGCAAGAGACACTGCTGCGCCGTACGGTACTCGCTTCAAACATCAACGACACGAACTTTCGTCGCGAGAGGGTTTGATCGACGTATCCGTTTTACGGCCGGCTGTGCACTATTTAGTAATTGTCAGTAAGTGAGCTTATACGCTGATGCATCACCGTACCTTGACTTCATAGTCGCGGTAGGTTCTTTGCGTGTCGTGCTATGCACTGCATCACTTGCAGTCTTAGAGATTTTACGCGCTGCCTTAGGCCTATAACGCGGTATGAGACATGCGACCAAACGTGAATGAGAGACTTACTTGTCATCTGCGCTGGAAGGTGCAGGAGGTGCCGATGTAAATGCGCCACCAGCAGCTCTTTGCTGCTCCCGAGCTTCACGTCGCTTCTTGCCGCCTCGATCACGTTTATGTTTACGACGCGACTGTGAATGAAGCATTGAGTCAACAGTATGAGATGAGTCCTGGCGTAGTCACCTTGGCAGAGTCCGGGCGAGATGATTGCGAGAAGTCTGCCTTTTCGTCCATAGCGGTCACGACGCTCGCAGCGCTGAGAGTACTGAGATCGAGAGCTTTACTCTTCAATGCGTTGCAAGCATCGACAAAGCGCTTTAAGCGCCGCAGATGAGCCTGTGGTGAATCGTCAACTTTAGGTCTCTTCGATGAAGAACAGGCCTCACCCCGGATGTCTTGTGGTCCTTTGCAATAGCCACGTTCTTGATGACCTTACCCGGACAGATAGCACATGACTGGGCGCCCTCTGGAGATGCGAGCTCGAATATGGGGTTATCCAATGCATCCTGAGCGCTCAGCGACGCGTCGTCGTCGTCTTCTACGTCGCTTTCGTCTCCTTGCGAACTACCGCCGTCTGACGGAGCATCAAGCTGGCCCAGCTTTCGTTTTAGGCCCCGTGTGACGGCAGACTCTCCATCCTCCGAGCCAGCGTCGTCGGCGTCGTCTGAATCGTCCGAGCTGGACTCGGACTCGCTGTCGTCGGTGTCGTGCATGCCTAGAACCTCCTTCGCGTCGTCGTCGAGACCAAGTTCCTCTTCTTCAGCCTTTCGGCGAGCGTGTTTGGCGACGCGTTTGTACATTTTGTAGAAATGTAAGTGGACGAGTAAGAGATGCGGATTGCGCCGATTTACGCGTCGCGTTTTTCTGCTTTACGCCACATGCATTCCCGCGCTGCCGGCGCCGCTCGCAGCGCCCGCGCCGTCCGTCACGCGCCCTTAGAGGCTCTGGCGTCGTCTGGAGCGCGCTCAGGACCGCGAAGGACCCTCCCGAGGCCTCATCTTGCGCTGGAAGAAAGTCTGGCGCCAGCTAGCACCAGCCGAAATCCAATAGCCCAGGACGATCTGAACGCGCTCAAGAAGCTCACGAAGCGCACTATCAAGGCCGCCGCAAAGGGCGCTGCATGGCCAGGCTGGAAGCAGCCCGCCGCCGCCGAGGACGACGCGTTATGGCGCGACACCGGCCGTCCAACGGATATCCCGTCAGAGAAGAAGGAACAGTTCATGGCTACATCCCATAGCGACACGGCCCCTACGATTCTCTACGGCGACTCTGAGGATACCTATATCCGACCTGGATCTTTCGTTGAACTTCGTAGGTCAGTGGTATTTCGTTTCTCACCGGGGGCACCCACCACTTCTGTAGGAGTCCAACAGACATCACTCTGTAGGTCCGTCTGTTTGTGTGTGGCACCGCTGTGTTGCATTGTCCGGGGGTGAGGCCCTTTCTTTGACTGGACAATGGAATGCATGTGCCACACACCTACAGGGGAACCAACAGAGGTGGTGTATGTTGAGTCCCTACAGAGGTGGTCGGTGCCCCGGTGTCTCCAACGTCTCGAAGTCTCATTATCTTACTAGGAATCAAATGACCACACTCGCAGTCCTCCTCAGGTCAACACTCAAAGACACGAAACCGACTTTCGCCTCGCTCACGGCCTCCGGAGAAGTCTTCACGCACGACGCCTCCGACTCCATGTGGGTCTC
>KV426087.1:75456-103564 GCA_001632375.1 Exidia glandulosa HHB12029 | reverse complement strand
AATGCGCCACCAGCAGCTCTTTGCTGCTCCCGAGCTTCACGTCGCTTCTTGCCGCCTCGATCACGTTTATGTTTACGACGCGACTGTGAATGAAGCATTGAGTCAACAGTATGAGATGAGTCCTGGCGTAGTCACCTTGGCAGAGTCCGGGCGAGATGATTGCGAGAAGTCTGCCTTTTCGTCCATAGCGGTCACGACGCTCGCAGCGCTGAGAGTACTGAGATCGAGAGCTTTACTCTTCAATGCGTTGCAAGCATCGACAAAGCGCTTTAAGCGCCGCAGATGAGCCTGTGGTGAATCGTCAACTTTAGGTCTCTTCGATGAAGAACAGGCCTCACCCCGGATGTCTTGTGGTCCTTTGCAATAGCCACGTTCTTGATGACCTTACCCGGACAGATAGCACATGACTGGGCGCCCTCTGGAGATGCGAGCTCGAATATGGGGTTATCCAATGCATCCTGAGCGCTCAGCGACGCGTCGTCGTCGTCTTCTACGTCGCTTTCGTCTCCTTGCGAACTACCGCCGTCTGACGGAGCATCAAGCTGGCCCAGCTTTCGTTTTAGGCCCCGTGTGACGGCAGACTCTCCATCCTCCGAGCCAGCGTCGTCGGCGTCGTCTGAATCGTCCGAGCTGGACTCGGACTCGCTGTCGTCGGTGTCGTGCATGCCTAGAACCTCCTTCGCGTCGTCGTCGAGACCAAGTTCCTCTTCTTCAGCCTTTCGGCGAGCGTGTTTGGCGACGCGTTTGTACATTTTGTAGAAATGTAAGTGGACGAGTAAGAGATGCGGATTGCGCCGATTTACGCGTCGCGTTTTTCTGCTTTACGCCACATGCATTCCCGCGCTGCCGGCGCCGCTCGCAGCGCCCGCGCCGTCCGTCACGCGCCCTTAGAGGCTCTGGCGTCGTCTGGAGCGCGCTCAGGACCGCGAAGGACCCTCCCGAGGCCTCATCTTGCGCTGGAAGAAAGTCTGGCGCCAGCTAGCACCAGCCGAAATCCAATAGCCCAGGACGATCTGAACGCGCTCAAGAAGCTCACGAAGCGCACTATCAAGGCCGCCGCAAAGGGCGCTGCATGGCCAGGCTGGAAGCAGCCCGCCGCCGCCGAGGACGACGCGTTATGGCGCGACACCGGCCGTCCAACGGATATCCCGTCAGAGAAGAAGGAACAGTTCATGGCTACATCCCATAGCGACACGGCCCCTACGATTCTCTACGGCGACTCTGAGGATACCTATATCCGACCTGGATCTTTCGTTGAACTTCGTAGGTCAGTGGTATTTCGTTTCTCACCGGGGGCACCCACCACTTCTGTAGGAGTCCAACAGACATCACTCTGTAGGTCCGTCTGTTTGTGTGTGGCACCGCTGTGTTGCATTGTCCGGGGGTGAGGCCCTTTCTTTGACTGGACAATGGAATGCATGTGCCACACACCTACAGGGGAACCAACAGAGGTGGTGTATGTTGAGTCCCTACAGAGGTGGTCGGTGCCCCGGTGTCTCCAACGTCTCGAAGTCTCATTATCTTACTAGGAATCAAATGACCACACTCGCAGTCCTCCTCAGGTCAACACTCAAAGACACGAAACCGACTTTCGCCTCGCTCACGGCCTCCGGAGAAGTCTTCACGCACGACGCCTCCGACTCCATGTGGGTCTCGCCGGACTTTGTCACGCCCGACATCGTCGAGCAATGCGGCATAGGCGACGCACCGGAGACGGCTGCACAACACTCTGCGCGTGTGCATGTGGTCCGGCAGCTCCGTCGGTTCGAGCGCAAGTTTGAGCGCAAGCAGAGCGAATACGGGAGTAGGTTTCCTAAACTGTACGACGAGTTGCGAAACCCTGATCCCGCCGAGTGGGCGGAAGTCAAGACTGCAGACGTTGCGGCGAAGCTGAAAGGCTCCTCGCCCACCGTCGTGGACGGTCTCGCGGCGCATCGTCTCCTCATGGACGACAGCTTTCACTACCTTGCCCATCCTCGCGCCCATCGCGTCGCACAGAGCTTTCTTGTACGCCCGTTGAACGACGTCCGCAACCACGAACGCGTCATCGAGATGTTCAGAGACCCGGACAACGCTCAGATCGAGTCTTTTGTTCGTAAGGCGAAGGGTCTGCTGCAGTTCTTCTCCGAGCGTGAGAAGTCGGCGCAGCACCCGCCGCGACCCGTGTCGTCTTCCCACAATTTACCCAAGTTCGACGAGGACGACCAGCGGATCATACTCTTCCTCCGTCAAGCGGCCATGTCGCGTCGATCCGTGCAACGGGACTGGTACCTCGCGCACGCCATGCGGCTCCTCAAGAAGGTCGCGTTCTTCACGTCGGGCAAAGCCCTCACGCACTCCGACGTCTTTACATTCCTCAAGGCGATCGGTGTCGCCGCGCCATGGGAGGACGAATCGTGGACTATGCCGCATATGTACGCGCTGTCCAAGGGCGCTCCCGGTTCGAGTGCACGCGAGCAGCGCCACGAGCAGCTGGCGCAGCGACGGCCGACCCCTGAAGCGGCGCTGACACTGACTCCCAACGCGGACGAGTTTTACCCGCGCGACATCATGCAGGACCTTCGTCGCGACGTGCCTGTGCATGTCTGCGTTGTACATAGGATCTGCGTTGCGAATAGAGGTTGTTTGTTTGAAATACGACACGTCCGACCACTTTCCTGGTCTCTCAGCGCCCTCTCCCTGTCTCGCAGAACGGAGAGATAACATTGCTGACATCGAGCGCGTGGAGATGAGTGCGACTGAATAGACGTTGTTTGGCCGCCGCTCGCAAGCCTCGTTTCGTAGACGCTCTTGTGCACCAATGAGATTGCGAGAAAGTTCGTGAAAATCGACTATCTCCGCGAGGTTCTGTCCCCTTCGATTTACACGAGCATAATTTCTCCCATGGGGGATACAAAAAATCGAAGAGATAACAGAGTCTACGTGGGTCTCAGGACGGGAAAGAGTAACACCAAAGATAGAGGGAGAAAGTGGAGGTGTCGATGGCCTGTGAGCATGCCTTATATACTCTTTTCGCAGTCTTGGCTCGCTGATCGCCGTCGTTCACGCCGTGGGGCCACGGGCTTCTCACTCCGGACCTGCGCAGTCACACCCGAAGCGGGTGGTTCTATGCGGCACAAAGCCCGACTACTACTACTACCACCCTATTTCTTCCCTCTCACCACACTCTCAGAACTGAGATATGGCACAACTCTGTACCCACTCAACTCTCAGACCGTCTTTCAGACCTCTGGGCAGCATCCATTCAGTTCGACTATCAGGCTTCGCGAAGCCTAGACTCACCATCCTTCTCAATGGAAAAAGTGCTTCGTCCAGGGTAACATAACGGCTTCAGGGAGGTGTTTCAGGATCAATGACTCGGTCTATTTTGAGAGTTCACCGCGCTGTGTGTCTGCGGGCTATGATGCATACATGGGGTGTGGAACGGAATGGCCAGAGCAGCTCGGACTACAACTGTGATGGTGATGGGCACATTTGTATATAGGCTATGTATTGTTCGAGAGGTCCGGAGAGCGTGGGAGTACAGTAAGAAATGAAACTCTATGCTCAGCATTGCGGTATAGGAAATAAGTGTATCGAGAGCTAGAGATGTGTAGGGTGAGGGAGGATCGGGAGTGCATCGGGCATTGAATTGAGCGGGGTACGACGGCGACATGCAATTGCACCGCCGGGTTGGCACAAGTGTGGAGTACGTCAGGGCACGACTTTCGGAGATGATGTTGGCGAGGCAGGGACGTTGGATAGGAGAGGACAAGGAGAAATACAAAAGCTAGATGATGCCTTAGTGCCGCAGGGTTCTGAAGATAAGCACAGGCTGCAGCGCTAGTAAGTCTCGAGGAATGAGATGTAACAACGGAGCCGTACCATGATCTACAGTTGACGCCGTCACATCAAAGAGACACTGGCAGCTGTCGCTTCGCCGGCGATGTCGTTGCACAGAAATCGAGGGCAGCGGAGTGAAACAAAGAACATGAATTGGTCGACTCGACAGCGCGTCAAACATATGGTGGCAGACTGGTGACGTCATTGCACACTAAACAAGGACGCGGAGGGAGCAAGGAACACAATGCGGGCAAGAAAACAGCTGGGGAGATGGGGACCACGGAGTGCGCGTCAACGAAAAAGAAGGAAGCGCCGAAGAGGCGGGATTTGCCGCTGTTCTGGTTGCAGCTCTTTCCATCCGTCAGAAACTCTAAACCCGCCGATGCACAGTGTTTTCCAGTAGCTGAGACCTGGGGGTGCAGAATGAGACCTCAAATTTGAAACCTGTACACCCGAAATCTATGATTTTGGCACTCTCAGATCCGAGATCGACTTTTCTCGCAGTATATGCACTGTCTCTACCCTGCCAAATGCATTGGCAACACTGGGGCGCTGTGACTTACGCATTCAATAGTGCAAACACCGTTCGAGACCCTGAGGAGCTGTCACTTGACTTCATCTCAGCAGCGACAGTTGTCGCATACTTCCCACAACGCAGTGAATAAAGAGCAAGGCCTCATCGTGCAAGAACACTATTTGTTTGTTCTGAGCTGGCATGGTGAGGTGTGTAAGCGCTCGACTCCCGTCCGCTGTGCACGATCACTTCCCGAGCACTGCATGGCATGTCCCTCCAGAGACCCCATGTCACACAGAGCGTATGCAGCAGAGACGGAAGGAATAGCTAGCTATATAGAACCTACACAACTGATTGAATTGCGCATATACACACGTGACAACGCGCAACTGCCTCTTCGCGCGTCCCGCGGGGTCGGAGTTAGCCGGCAACCCAGGACAACATGACTCTCAGCGCACTCTACGCGCACGGCCACGTAGTATCGAAGCAACAAAACTCTTTAGGGTGTATATTTACAGCCTCTCTGAAGTATTCCGTGAGTAGAGCGCGACAGTAACGGCAGAAATGCACATTCCCATTGAAACACCCACTTGACCAGAATGCGCCCCTTCACTTGTAGATCCCATTCACCGGGCTTCTCTCGCCGGTCTCAGGGTGTGATGGAAGCACAGAAGCGTGCCGTACAGCTCTCAGAAGGACGCAGGAGCGGGAGAGTGCATCCCTCCCCCACCCTCCTCGAGGGTTTCCCCCCTCCTCCCAGCACCCTATACACCATCGGGAGCAATAAATTACGTAATAGACTGTATACCCAGCAGGTGAGGGGAGTGGAAAATTGAGCGGGACGCGCTCGGTGACGAGGAGGAGGGCGGATCGGCTGCCGAGAGAACACCGTAAATGTGTTGTCCCCGCCGCGCTCCCCATCCTGATGCACCACACATGTGACTCAGAGCGCTATTCAAATAAATATGGCGTAGCTCGTACGATGTCGCGCCTTCGGCCTGCCGGTGGAGGACCTGCGCGAAGCTATAAAAGCCCCAGCCCAAGCGACGGTTTCGACATCAGCCTTCTGCTCCCTCTTTCTTCCCACTCTCTTCATCGTCGCTCTCGCTCTCTACAACGCTACTGCATCTACGCTTACTCTTGATCTCGTCGTGCTCGTCGTTGCTGCGATCGTCTGGTCCACCACACTCGGTACTGTTACGCCCATCTCATGTCTCGTCGCCGGCGCTAATATCACCATTTACTCTCAGCGTCGCGTTGATCGTCATACTAGCTCGCAGGATCGCTCCATGCAGATCCAGAACACAGATATCTTCAACGTCGTGGCAGGAACTTATCCCGGTACGTCATTCCGTCCGTTCTACGCTGACGATGGGCAACGGTCACAGGAACTCGTATTGGGTATGCCATATCATCCTATTCGCGCTGCCGTTCGTGTTCGTCAAGTGTTTCAACACTGGCGCACGCGACGGTCGCAAGAATCTCTATTTGAAAAGTATGCATACCACTCTCGATTCTGACAAAGTTACAGGACATGTCCTCGACGCCGCCCGTCACGCATACGATGGTCGCAAGAACTCATTCGCTACTGCGCCAAGCAACACATTTGGTCAAACGCGATGTATATTGCCTATCGAGTGCGTGCTATGTACACCCGTGCCGTTACGTCGCTCTAACCAGTCCGAGTGCTCGAGAACGAGCCGAGGGGCACCGACCGCGCCATCCCGCGTTCGGCCGCCCTCACGCGTATCGTACACTACCGAGCGCCAGTGCCTCGAAGCGCTTGCGCTGCACGAACAGGCACCGCGGTGGACGCAGGCACGCCTTCCGCGCGTCCGAGTCACCGCCCAGACGTCTTGCTGGTCGGGTAGTTCTTGAGTATGCGGACCCGACCGTCGCGCGCGAGAACGGGCTGGTCGTCGCAAGAGACGGGGCAGGTCGTAGCGCGCGTCGAGAGGTCGCGCGCGCACGCAGTAGTCTGCAGCGAGCGGCGCGGCGCTCGGTGACCTGCGAGCAACAGTTGAGTCAGTATTCGCATCGCGCACTCGCCGCTCGGCCCTCCGTATACACTTCGTAGCAAGGCGAGAGCGGCGCGGTGTGCCGTTGCTCGTGCTTGAGTCGCGAGCCCGCAAGTCATGTCACGGCCGAACGAAATGAGTCTGAAGGACTGCAGATGGCGCGTCAGCAAGCTGCGCGCAAACACAGGAGAACCAACTAACTGTGAACGTGTCACTCCGGCTCGAGATAGTAAGAGATCTGCAAGTGCAAACGTCGGTACACGCTGCAAGACAGACGCAACACGTCACGCACCCCCTTGGCGAGCTATACAGGCGCGCACTTCGTCGGTGACAGGCGCGACATGTCCTGAACGGAAGATCTAAGGTAAAGTGAGTGTCGCGCGATAGAAAGAGTCTGGGTACTGACGCGGAACGTGGAAACCAGGACGAATGAACGAGTTAGACGACTTGGGCGTATCGGGAGGACGATAAGACAGGTAAGCCGATTGTCATACTCTTGCTGATGCAGTTGAGGGTTGCCGTGCGGGGTGGACGTGAAGCAGGTCGGCCGGGGCGGTACAACGGAGCACAACTCGCTGACCACGAAGCGAGCATCCTCAGGAGCTCGCGCAATGCTCGAAGACCGCGGGACGGGCGTCTACGTGGGTGTGCAGGTGCCGAATCGAGCGCCGTTGGCTCGGTGGGTCGAGCGCGGTCGACGAGACCGGGGCTACGATCTCGATGGTAACGACGAGTGCAGACTTGACACTTACGGTACGCATCATCTGACGCGTCCTGAACGTGTTACAACTGCCGCTGACGTCGAATCCAGCGCGCTGGAGGCTGCGCGACTCCGGATCGTCCGACCGCGGAAATCCAACTCTCGACGGAACGACCTAGAAAGACGCGGTACAGTAAGCGTCTTGTTTGGGTTGCAAATGACTGGTACTTACCATTGCTAATAGACCGGCGCGGGAATGTCAAGGGAGCCCGTCAAGACTGGAGCATGGGTCGGACGGCGCGGGGTACCGACAACGACGTCGCTCGCCTGGGTCGAAACCGAGCAGGTGATCGCAAGAGCGTGATCTTGATATCAACGGTACGCGAGTCGATAGGTGTTACGAGGAGGAACTGAACGAGTTGTGACGCAGTGTGACCGGGAGCCGCGGACGGCCGCAACGCAATTTGCACGACGAATACAGCAGGTACGTCGTTGCTACTTCGCGTGGAGGACGTGCACGGCATGTAGACTCGAGGCGTAGAGTCGATTGCAGCGGTGCTGGACTTCGTGTTTGTGATGAACACGGAGTCGCTCGCGAGCGCGGAAACACGATCTTGACGACGGCATCGCGGATCGCGTCCAAACTTGCGGTGAGCACGCATGGATGTCAATGGAGCTGGTATATCGTGTTGCTGACGTCGAACGGAGGTCGACGGCATGTGCGCGACTCGGGATGCTCGGAATCGCGAAATCGCATCTGGAGCTCGTAGCCGCTCCAGACGGGAGAACGAACCCGAGATCGGCGTCAAGGAAGCTACTGGGTACGTCTGAGCGCGCCAGACGCGACCCGTGCTGGTGATCATGGAGCTGAACCAGACGGACAGGTCGGTGAGCGTGAGGTCGCGATCATGACGAGGACAAGCCGAAACGCGCCCAACTTCGAGGTACGTCACTCTGGACACTGTCTTGACGTGCTCGACGTGTGGATGATGTCGTACGGAGGTGGACGCGATGTGAGCAGGTCGGCATGCTCGGAACCGCGAAATCGCATCTGGAGCTCGTAGCCGCTTCAGACGCGATAGGGAACGTGTGGTAGTCGTCAAGAAAGCTGCGGGGTACGTCTGACCGCGCCAGACGCGATTCGTACTGATGACGGTGGCGCTGAACAGGATAGGCTGGTCGCCTAGCGCAAGATCGCGATCTCGACGAGGACATTGTCAGACTTGCGGTGAGGACGTGCGAGTACCAATGGAACGCGGAGAACATGGCGCTGACGCCGAATTTGGGCTGGCGGGACGTGTATGACGCGGGACGCCCGGAACGCGAAATCGTGTCTGGAGCGCGTGAGCGCGCAGGACGCGAAGAATAAGAGCAGGCGGTCGTCGAGGAAGCTGCTGGGTACGTCTGACCGCGCCACACGCGGTCCCTGCTGATGATCGTGTCGTTGTGGAAGATGGGCAGGCCGGCGAGCGCAAAGTCACGACCACGACGAAGACAAGCCGAACCGCGCCCAAAGTTACGGTACGTAACTTTGGACACATATGAAATGTGCTCAACGTGTTGCTGATATCGTACGGAGGTTGACGCGGTGTGGACAGGTCGACATGCCCTGGACGAGCAAACGGGAGCGTGAAGACGCCGAGGACAGCGCGGGGACGTCGAGTGAAGCGCGGGGACGTCGGGGAAAGGTTGGTAGATGTCGCTAGCACGTCTGTGAGCAGTCGAAGTCCGTGGCTCCTTCGGTCACGGGCGCGTAGACAACGGCGCGGCGTGCAGGCGCGATGGCACGAAGGTCGCGACGAGGACGCGGATCCCGTCCGAATTCAGGGTGCTGGTGGCTTAATGACACTGAGACCCGGGCAGCTGACGTTGAAGGTCGAAATCGAGGCCATGACTTTGGCGCGACGAAAGTTGGGCCTTGCACGTAAAACCGACCGCCGAGCTCGAGACTGCAAAGGGACGATTTGGTGAGTCATGCGTCGCGTCTGTAAGCGGTATAAACTCACATTTCGCGCCAATGCGCGTCCAGGACGCGTTCTGCACGTAGCAGAACTCGTCCGAGGTCCCGAGCGAGCTGGCACCGAACCTCCAAATTTGGCCCGAACCGCAAGCACACGCCGCGCAAGACGACGATACCGGTGCGCCTTTTCGCTTTGTTGTACATAGTAGATGAGGTCGAGGTTGATGTGACCCGCGAGCTCTGCATGTTGACAGGACCGGGTCCGTACGCGTCCATGATGTGTTCGAGTGCTTGCAGCACACGCTTCGCCCGCTCCTCGAGACCTAGACGGGTGGTCCTGGTCTATATACTTATTACAGCGCGTCCGGCTGTCAGAATGAACGACGCACTGTAATACGCGGACTGGTTGTTGAATTGTTTGCCAGGAAGCGTCTGGCGCGCAGTTAGTACGCGCGGTAGGCATGTAATGTACGGGAACTCACTTGACAGCGCACATAATTGCTCATCGGAGGCGGTGGTGAGTGTACGGCGCGCGAGGAGGCCGTCGTTGGCGCCATGTGCGAGGGAGCGGCGGTGCGTGTACGGCGTTCGAAGGGGCCATGGGAGGTACGGCGTTGGCGGCGTGCGAGGGAGCGGCGGCGATGGTGACGGGGCAGTGAGAGCAAGCGCGGCGTTATGACTGTTAGGAGTCGGCGCGGTGGAGAGGAAAGGCGAAGCCACATCCAGCTCCTCGCGAAACTCCCATTGCGCGCCCGACGAGCTCTCGAGACACTGGCATAATCGTACACGTTATCGCTCGCGAGAGTCACCTGAGTCAAAGAGTCAATTCAAGCCTCCAGAACGAGACGTAACGCACGAGTTTCAACCCAAAATCCCCAGGCGCGAACCCGGCACATCGTACAGCGCCCCTTCGCGTGGCTCAAACTCGCGACTTTTGACCTATCGTCGACCAGTATTCGCTCGTCCATGCTGGAGGCCGTTCGCACGAACCGGGCTTGTCCCGGGGAGTCGAGAACTTGGTGTGGACGAAGTCAGGTGCCATTGCTCGTCCGCATTACTTGTGACGTCTGCCGGGAGTGGATCATTGGAGAAGTGTCGTTGGTGCGCGCCGAGTGCGGTAATTGCTCATCGGAGGCGCGCTGACGCGACTGGAACGCGCTCGCTGAGAGTAACCCGTCAGGACACGAGTGTTGTGGGTGGCGCGCGCGGTGTAGGTGCCTGCGCTATAGGTTAGACACGTGCATGACTTGAACGGACGGGAGCAAGTGAGAATCTGGTTCTCGATCCCAAAGGTCGAGAAGCTCGTGCTTGGTGGTGTAGAGCGAGCTCGACGCCCTTGCCGTTGCTCAGGCGTACACGAGTCGGACGAGCGACGCGGGAACCAGCCCAGGCGCGATGCATCGCATTGTGTGGACGACGCGTTGGATAGGAGGACGTGCTCGGCAGGTACTTGAAGGGAACGGATGTGGTACAGGGGACAGCGTGTGATGCGTGTACAATGATAAGGAAGGAGGAAGGAGGGACGCACGTCAAGGCTCCGTTGGACGGCAGACTCTCCGTCCTCCAAGCCAGCGTCGTCGACGTCATCTGAACCGTCCGAGCTGGACTCGGACTCGCTGTCGTCGCCCAGAACCTCCTTCGCGTCGTCGTCCAGGCCAAGTTCCTCTTCTTCAGCCTTTCGGCGAGCGTGTTTGGCGACGCGTTTGTACATTTTTGTAGAAGAGTAAGTGAACGAGTAAGAGACGCGGACAGAACCGATTCACGCGTCGCGTTTTTCTGCTTTACGCCACATGCATTCCCGCGCTGCCGGCGCCGCTCGCAGCGTCCGCGCCGCCCGTCACGCGCCAGTACAGGCTCTGACGTCATCTGGAGCGCACCCAGCACCGCGAAAGACCCACCCAAGCCCTCATCTCGCGCTGGAAGAGGGTCTGGCACCACGAAATCCAATAGCCCAGGACGACCTGAACGCGCTCAAGAAGCTCACCAAGCGCACTATTAAGGCAGCTGCAAAGGGCGCTGCATGGCCAGGCTGGAAGCAGCCCGCCGCCGCCGAAGACGACGCGTTATGGCGCGACACCGGCCGCCCAACGGATGTGCCCTCAGAGAAGAAAGAACAGTTTATGGCTACATCCCACAGCGACATAGCCCCTACGGTTATCTACGGCGACTCTGAGGACACATATATCCGACCAGGCTCTTTCGTAGAACTCCGTCGGTCAGTGGTATTTCGTTTCTCACGTCTCGAGGTCTAATTATCATACTAGGAATCAAATGACCACGCTCGCAGTCCTCCTCAGGTCAACACTCAAGGACACGAAACCGACTTTCGCCTCGCTCACGGCCTCCGGAGAAGTCTTCACGCACGACGCCTCCGACTCCATGTGGGTCTCGCCGGACTTTGTCACGCCCGACATCGTCGAGCAATGCGGCATAGGCGACGCACCGGAAACGGCTGCACAACACTCTGCGCGGGTCCATGTGGTCCGCCAGCTCCGTCGCTTCGAGCGCAAGTTTGAGCGCAAGCAGAGCGAATACGGGAGCAGGTTCCCTAAACTGTACGACGAGTTGCGAAACCCTGATCCCGCCGAGTGGGCGGAAGTCAAGACGGCAGACGTTGCGGCGAAGCTGAAAGGCTCCTCGCCCACCGTAGTGGACGGTCTCGCGGCGCATCGTCTCCTCATGGACGACAGCTTTCACTACCTTGCCCATCCTCGCGCCCATCGCGTCGCACAGAGCTTTCTTGTACGCCCGTTGAACGACGTCCGCAACCACGAACGCGTCATCGAGATGTTCAGAGACCCGGACAACGCTCAGATCGAGTCTTTTGTTCGCAAGGCGAGGAGTCTGTTGCAGTTCTTCAACGAGCGCGACAAGTCGGCGCAGCACCCGCCGCGACCCGCGTCGTCTTCCCACAATTTGCCCAAGTTCGACGAGGACGACCAGCGCATCATACTCTTCCTGCGTCAAGCGGCCATGTCGCGTCGATCCGTGCAACGGGATTGGTACCTCGCGCACGCCATGCGGCTCCTCAAGAAGGTCGCGTTCTTCACGTCGGGCAAAGCGCTCACGCACTCCGATGTCTTTAGCTTTCTCAAGGCGATCGGTGTCGCCGCGCCATGGGAGGACGAATCGTGGACGATGCCGCATATGTACGCGCTGTCCAAGGGCGCTCCCGGTTCAAGTGCACGCGAGCAGCGCCACGAGCAGTTGGCGCAGCAACGGCCGACCCCTGAAGCGGCGCTGACACTGACTCCCAACGCGGACGAGTTTTACCCGCGCGACATCATGCAGGACCTTCGTCGCGACTTTGGCGACATGCCTGTGTATGTCATCGACGATCCGGAGGCGAAGGAGCTGGATGACGGCGTGAGCGTCGAGCCCGTTGAAGGCTCCTCTGACGAATCGTGGATTCACATACACATCGCCGACCCGACGATGTACCTCCACCCTCAGCACGAGATCTCTGCTTTCGCGCGCCAGATTGCGACGACTGTGTATGCGCGCCATCGGACATGGGCGATGCTCCCCAATGCCTTGACTATCTCGCGGAAGGAGCGCGTTGTACATAGGATCTGCGTTGCGAATAGAGTTTGTTTGTTTGAAATCCTGGCTTGCTCGACGCGCTCATTAGACACGTCCGACCACTTTCCTGGTCTCTCGGCGCCCTCTCCCTGTCTCGCAGAACGGAGAGGTAAGGCCGAAAATTTTGATAAGAGGAGGAACGCGATTTCGTGGCTTTACTGAATTGAACCGGCATAGCGTAACGCCGCAAGTCCTGGACAGGATCCTGGCGCCGTGACGACCAGAGGGCGCGGGGAGGGCTGTCAGGGTGCGTTCCTGGTGCATAACTGTCGAGTAGGTGCATGGGAGAGGGTGTTCCGGGACAAATGTCGAGCGGGCGATTCTCAATTGGGACATGCGAGAGATGAGATGCGGTGACGAAATCGGTTTATTGGAGTGTTAAATATGTACATTCGTAACAATACAGTAGGAGATCGACGAAACAGGCAATTCTTGGAAGTGGCCGAAAACTGAAAACGGCGAGATTTCACTCACGTCGCTGGTAACCAATACGGGAAATACGTGGCAATGATCTGGAGGTAACCTGAGTCAGCGTACGCAATTTCACTGTGAAACGACATGCTTACCGCGAAACGGCGCTCCCGCGGAAATCTGACTTGCTCGTGGGCCGCGCACAGGTGAGAATGACGTCTTGTGGTCGATTCCTGTGGGATGGAGACCAATTCCAAGCCGGATGCTGGAGTCAGCACGCGAAATGAAGGAGCAGAAGTGTGGGAATGATAATGCGGAAAAGCGAAATCGGCCATACCTCGTTAGCTGGCCTCAAACGCTCTCGCGCGAGAGAATGACGTATCCTTTCAAGCTGAACGGCCCGTGCTTCATGCGACGTCGAGGTACGGAAGTGGGTGATCTCACCATGTCGAAATAATTCCATAGCGCGGACGGTGACAACCAAGCGCTCTTGCATGGTGTATATGTGAGTCTGAGGAATACTATTGATATGTAAGCGATGGGGCATGGAGGCGGGGAAGTGGGAGAACTCACCGGAAAATAACTGAGATCCGACAGAACTTGACGATCGCCGGAGCATGTGACAAGCGCGTTGGACCCAGTAGAGATGTCATCTGGGCGAGTCAGAAGACTCGTTAGGACACGGGATGTCAAGGGAAATGAAGGAGATATCACGTACCGAAGAGGAAACTCGACCAGAACTCGAACATCTTCACGAACCAAACGTCGAGAACCGCACATTAGGACGGATAGAATCCTCGAGATCGTTGACCCCGGGAAGCAGACGCAAAGAGGACGTGGATGTCGAGAAAAAGTTGGTGTGCGGACGGACGCCTCGCGATCCGGGACCGAAAAGGATCCGATAGCGCGCGAGATGTCGACGCTGACACCAGCGCGCAAACGAGAGTGGGTTGAGCAGGACGAGCGCGACGGGATGGGACGAGTGAGCCACGAAAAAAACGTGGACGGCGCTGGATAGGTGCGCTATACAACGACGTGTAAATGTTTTGCCATGGAAGTGAAGAAATGCGACAACGTATGGGTTCGCGAGAGAGCACCAGAAGCGTTGCGGAGCGTTGATATCTGGGTCGAGGTCGGAAACAAGACGAGAGACGCGGTTTCCGAGACGCATGACAACCTAACGATGTGTAAATATTTTGCGTTCGGTGGAAATAAATGAGGGAGCGTACCACTTATAGCGCGAGACGAACGAGACTTCCCCAGCGCAAACGGCGATCGCGTGAGGGAAACGGTCAACCTGCGAAAGACACGATTACAGAGCTGTATCGCGGGAGCGAAAGGGATTAGAGATGCTCACCGCGCAGGACCATAACCCATGACGACGCACTCTCGTCAATTGCGGGCGCGTTCTGAGAGTCCCGGGGCGATCACGGTGTACGAGAAGTCGCCATCAGCGCGTTTCACGGCGCATATGAGAGTCGAAACCCAGAGCTCGACGGCCTCCGCGCTCGCGCGCGATAAATGCGCCGCAAGCGCGTGCAACGATCACACCGCGAGCGTAGGCGACGAGTAAGCGAGCGGTGCAAGTAGCCTGGACTGGACGTCAGCACAGTGAACACGAACAAGAGAGAAACGGAAAGCTCACTGGGAAACTCGAAGCACTACACCGCCTCGCGACGCCGACCTCGTTGAGGAACGGAGAGTTGTTGTACTCCCTCTTATTCAATAATCGCAAACTGGGCGGTGCGCGACGAGCGATCTGACGGAGCGACAGGAGGGATGTCAGACCCGAGGATTCGAGAAGAGGAACATCGAGACTTACCATGCGGGACATGAACCATTTGCTTGGCGTAGCGCCTGCTCTTCCATTCGCAAGGAAACGAGCAATTTATAATGGACATAGACAACCTATCAGCAAAGTCAGTAATAATGTGAAGCGAGAACGAGCTCATGCGGACTCTCACCTCGCGAAAAAACTCGAGCGCTATGGCGATTCCCTCACGCTCCGAAGGCGCACATGCCGCGATTTGTGCGGAGCCAAGAGTCTCCGCAGACAGTCTTCACGGCGCATACGATACTCGCAGACTCGAGCAGCGAGCAACGAGCGGTCAAGAGCCCGGCGACGCGTACGAGATAAAGCGAAGCGCGCTATTCCCGAGAGAGAAGCCAAACAATCCTACAAGTGACGTCAGCCAGAGAGATCGGATACGAGGGAGGAGTCATGGACGGGATGGGTAGAAGCGGAAGACTCACGCGCATTACACCGTCGTGGCAGAAGCCAAGTCGCGATCGGCAAGTCCCGTCCTCGTGGGATCTGAGGAACAACAAGCTGCTGTAAATAAGCGGGACGGCGAGCAATCAATTCCGAAGAGCTCACCAATGCCACATAATTCCTGGATGGAGCTGGAGTCGGGGAAGACAGCTATACAATCATTAGCATGTACCTGGTACGACAAGTTGAAGAAAGAACTCACCGGAGTAATAGAGACAGCATCGCGTGATGTGACGCCGCGAGCACTCTGGGCGAAGTGCGACGCTATGGTAATTGATCACGCGAGCCTTTGCCAGTGATGACAAACGCAAGGACACAGAAACAATTGTGAGTTGTGTGTCAGCTCTCGTGTGCGCGATTTCGAAACAGTACACGTACCAGACGATCCATATTACGGCCGACAACAGGATCCGACGTGCGAGAGCGCACAGACAGGGGTGACACCGCTGTGGTGAAGAACCTGACCCAAACACACAAAGGTCAGATACCGCAATGCGTAGCACGTGCGCTCAGGGCCTGTGACTGTATTGAGATGACAAACCTTGGCAAAAACAAGCAGTCACCGCCGCATCATGTCTCACTTCCGGGATTCTGAGAGGGGAGTCAGGATACACGGCAAAGTTGACCAAAAAAGGTCCTCACTAACACAGTGAGATGCTGTACTGACGAGAGTTGGCCGGGCTTGATGACCGAGAGCTCAAACTGAAATATCTGTAAGCTATCATGGGTCCAGTGCCACGATAACATACCTTTGTTGACGGGGTTGAGAGAGCCTGTAAGCGAGGCTGATGGCGGGAGGAAGGCTGTGTGTTGCTCGCCCTCGCGTAGGAACACCGGCAAGATCAAAGCCGTTCCTGTTGCCGAAAACCGCAGTCAGCAATCAGAGCTCCGAGTCGGAAAAGAGATGAGAGACGGTAGGGCTGAGCACCAAGTCACAGCACTCAACAGACCGAACAGATTGCAAGAGTGGATAGAGAGGGTGTGACCGAGTAATCCGACTGCATGCAGTGCCCAGGCATGAGTAATGGGGATAGAGGTGGAGCCAAGCCAATGCGAGGGATGAGGAGTACAGTCTGGGCAGAAAAGAACAGAGACCGAGCACACACCATGGACAAGGTCTTGAAGACGAGGTAGTTGACCTCCAGCCGGTGTCGAGACAATCTGGAGCAGTGAGTAAGCATGGTGGTGACAGCATAGCGGCGGCTTGGTGGGTGTGGCTAGGACAGGAGGGACGGGGCACGTACCTTTATGAGACTTGGGAGTTGCGGGGAGCGAGCGCGACGAGATGGGCTGAGTCAAGTGAGAGAATTATACATCAAATCCACCGGTGGGAACCGGGGCAGTGAGGCGGAGAGAAGCGTGGACCTTCCTCCCCGCCGGTTCCCGAAATCTCTCACGCCCGCGGCGACCGCTCCGCAGCCCTCGCAACGCGTCATGGGCAGTAATGTATTGCTTCTCAGACTGAATCACCATTGACTCTGCAATTTCGATGACTCGGAGCACTCGGATGCCGGACTTGTCAGCCAAGTTCCCAGGCCCGGCAGCGGGCTGCCACTGCAGGCTCCAAGACAGAGTGCATACAGCAGCTCCCGCAATGCTCAATGGGTGTATATACCGTGTTACAATTGCTCCGAGTGGTTCTGGTAGAAATGGGACGGCATATATTGAACCCCACAGGGTACCTAGGTTTGAAGCTGCATATATGCGGCGCTAGAGCACATGAGATGGGCCTCTATTGTACTATACAAGCACTTCAGAGCATTAATGGCGCTCCACTATGTGCATATAGAAAAGTATTAGCGGTTTGAACCTTATACATTGCATCTCGGGATATCGACTGCGCTGAAACACTTCATAGGAAACTACTACGTACATCCTGTGAAGATTTGTGTTTTTGTCCTCAGTCACAGCAAAGGGGCTTGGTTATACCACAGGTATGTATACTGCTCCCTTGGTTACAGCAGCAGCACGGGTGTCGTAGTCCAACCGCTGGCGCGAACATTTCCGTTACCGCAACACCACACACTCCGCCATATGTTAGCAGTGTATTGGCAGAAAAGGAGACTATGTATGAGCAATTTACACAGCAATACATGTAGCTTGATTCAATTATAGCCCTATTCAAGTCCAGAAATGCGCGCAGAATTCACAAAATCGCGCTTTGGGCGGAGCTTGAACTGGGACAACAGCGTCGTACTCGGCGCATTGTCATCCAGACGTAGCCTGTATAAAGGTTCTGTCTACATCAAAAGTCTTTAAATAGCCTTTCCAACATTTCCACCGCCGCGTGGGACGAGGAATCGTACAGAGACTGCGATAAACATCGAATATCGTTCGGGCGGCGAATCGGACATGCTCCCACTTTGTGGGAATGAAGTCTACCGGGCGCCGGTATTCAGTCCCCAAATAGACTGCGCTGACTGATACGCTTGGCGCGGCTAGAAGCACCGGAGAGCAACGGCGCAGGTTGGGTGACTGTCCGTCCCTTGAGGCCATATGTCCTTGCCATCCCCTCTCATACCCCCTGTACGCGTATCGTTCGAAAGCTATTGGTTATGTAAGCGCTGTAGCGTTTACAGATGGGTGCGGACGTGAGTTCTGTGGTGAGAAATTCAAGAGTTTGGTCTGGGAGCGGAGCCGAGCGCAGCGTGTTCTGTCCGATCGCGCGTCGTCGTCAATCACCTGTCCCAACTCCACGTCAGCTGATTCTATTCTGAGTCACTCAGTCAGCCGGAGGGACGCGCGACTTGGCAAAACGTCGGCCGGGGTGCCGTACAAGAAGAGTATAAAAGCTGCCCCGGAATGAACATGAGGAACATCAGCTCAGCTTCCCACTCTCCTCGACTATGCAAGTCCAGTACTTCACGACACTTGATCTGCTCAGTGTCTCTGCACGCCCTCCTCACTGCCAACCGTGCGCGTTCTCGTCATCGCCGGCACCATCGACATCGACGCCGTCTGGCGCGTTTCACTCGGCCTCAGCTTCAGTTTCCCTCAACTCATCGCACTACCTCTCGTTAGCGCTAATTAGCTCTCCATGTACCCTCGCTGCGAGATTACGTTCATTGCGAACGGCTGACGGGTTGTCGATTTCACGAGTGTACTGGGCCGACGTAGCGGCGGGCTTCACCGCACTCAGTTTCTTCTGATCGCTCACGCTCACGCTGGAATTCTTCGTTCGGTAGAACAGCAAGTCTATTATTTCTCTGGCTAAGCGCGTTTCGTATGTACATTCAGTCCACATCGCTCGATCTGCAGCTTACACTTTCCCAGACTCGTTGCGAACGGCTGGGCGCGTCGGCCTCGCCGCCGCTCCTCGGTGAGCGCCTCGCGACACTGCGACAAGCGCGGCGCCGCGCGGGAGGCGCCTTGCTCGCGTACGCGAAGCAAACGCGCCCGTTCGGACCCGCTGGGAAGGAAGGAGCTAGAAATGGTACGTCAGCGCGCTGCCCTCCGTTTCTGAACGTCAAGACTGACGCACCATACAATCGCAGGGGGAATCGCAAGGACGACCGAGCACTCGGGCAGTCTGGTATCACGAAGGACGGGCTCAGAACTGAATGAAGGCAAGTCAGCGGCTTTCACTGGCATGTACGCATGAGCGGCTGACCTCACGGCGCAGACTTTGTGTGTCGAGCTCGAGATCTTCGAGTTCCGTATCCAGTAGTCCCGCGACGCACCTGCGATCTCGACGTCACGGGAAGCGCGTAAGGTGCGCCACGCTTGACGTTCGGGAGTGTCGTTCGGTATTGTTGTACATAGTAGTGGTCGATGCGCGCGCTGACGCGGGTCTCGTTCTCGCATCGCGCGTGACGAAGACTCGACCGGAAGTAGTGGTCCTCGAGACGCGGGGACGCGAGTGCGACAAGGCCCAGTACTTGACTAGGCCGAGCGAGCGCTCGACTTCGGTACTGCGCAAACGTCAGTAACGCCCTGTCTCGCACACGCAAATTGGCCAACCCTTGACATGACGCAGCCCGAGGAGTTAGGGATTTGACGTCGGTGCGCCTTCTCGCTTTATTGTACATAGTAGATGAGGTCGAGGTCGATGTGACCGGCGAGCTCTGCATGTCGACAGGACCGATCCCGAGATCACGAACACGCGGGTCTGTACACGCCAGTGACGTGTTCGAGTACCGATCCGTCGATGGTCTGTGCTTGCAGCACGCGTTTGGCCCGCTCCTCGAGACGCGCACGGGTGGTGGACCGGTCCTGGTTTGGTGTAAGTATGAAAGCGCATCCGCCTGTCAGAATGAGCGACGCACGTTACAACTGGTCATAGGAACGCGCTGGTTGTTGAATTGTTTACCAGGAAGCGTCTGGCGTACAGTTAGTACGCGCGGTAGGCATGCAATGTACGGCAACTCACTTGACAGCGCACATAATTGCTCATCGGAGGCGGTGGCGAGCGTACGGCGCACGAGGAGGCCGTCGTTGGCGTCGTGCCAGGGAGCGGCGGCTCGTGCATGCTCGACGCCGCCTGCATGCACCGAGCTCGCCGGGAGCCGAGAACTGGTGCGGCTGACGTCTGGTGCCACTGGTCGTCCGTGCTGTTCGTGACGTATGGCGGGAGTGGTTTCTTGTATCCGTTGTTGCGCGCCGACTGCAGAAAACATCGGTAATTGCTCATCGGAGGTCGTGTTGAATTGTTTACCAGGAAGCGTCTGGCGAGCAGTTGGTACGCGCGGTAGGCATTCAACGTACGGGAACTCACTTGACAGCGCTCGTAATTGCTCATCGGAGGCAATGGTGAGTGTACGGCGCGCGAGGAGGCCGTCGTTGGCGCCATGTGCGAGGGAGCGGCGGTGAGTGTACGGTGTTCGAAGGGGCCATGGGAGGTACGGCGTTGGCGGCGTGCGAGGGAGCGGCGGCGATGGTGACGGGGCAGTGAGAGCAAGACGCGGCGTTATGACTGTAGGAGTCGGCGCGGTGGAGAGGAAAGGCGCTCCTCGCGAAGTTCCCATTGCGCGCCCGACGCGCTCTCGAGACACTCGTATAATTGTAACACGTTATCGCTCGCGAGCGTCACCTGAGTCAAAGAGTCAATTCAAGCCTCCAGAACGAGACGTAACGCACGAGTTTCAAGCCAAGATCCCCAGGCGCGAACCCGGCACATCGTACAGCGCCCTTCGCATCGCTCGAACTCGCGACTTTCGACCCATCGTCGACCCGTATTCGCTCGTGCATGCTCGAGGCCGTCCGTATGCACTGAGCTCGTTCCCCGGAGTGGAGAACTTGGTGTGGACGAAGTCAGGTGCCATTGCTCGTCCGCATTACTTGTGACGTCTGGCAGGAGGGGTTTCTTGAAGAAGCGTCGTTGGTGCGCGCCGAGGTGCGGTAATTGCTCATCGGAGGCGTGCTGACGCGACTGGAACGCGCTCGCTCAGAGTCACCCGTCAGGACACGAGTGTTGTGGCCGGCGCGCGCGCTGTAGGTGTCTGCGCTAGAGGTTAGTCGCGTGCAGGACTTGAACGGACGGGAGCAAGTCAGAATCTGGTTCTCGATCCCAAAGGTCAAGAAGCAGGTGCATAGTGGCTAGAGCGAGCTCGACGCCCTTGCCGTTGCTCGGCCCAGGCGCGATGCATCGCGTTGTGTGGACGTCGCGTTGGATAGGAGGACGTACTCGGCAGGTACTTGAAGGGAACGGATGGGTACAGGGGGACAGCGTGTGATGCATGCACAATGATAAGGAAGGAGGAAGGAGGGACGCACGTCAAGGCTCCGTTGGACGGCAAACTCTCCGTCCTCCGAGCCAGCGTCGTCGACGTCATCTGAATCGTCCGAGCTGGACTCGGACTCGCTGTCGTCGGTGTCGTGCATGCCTAGGACCTCCTTCGCGTCGTCGTCTAGGCCAAGTTCCTCTTCTTCAGCCTTTCGGCGAGCGTGTTTGGCGACGCGTTTGTACATTTTTGTAGAAGAGTAAGTGAACGAGTAAGAGACGCGGACAGAGCCGATTCACGCGTCGCGTTTTTCTGCTTCACGCCACATGCATTCCCGCGCTGCCGGCGCCGCTCGCAGCGTCCGCGCCGCCCGTCACGCGCCAGTACAGGCTCTGACGTCATCTGGAGCGCGCCCAGCACCGCGAAAGACCCACCCAAGCCCTCATCTCGCGCTGGAAGAGGGTCTGGCACCACGAAATCCAATAGCCCAGGACGACCTGAACGCGCTCAAGAAGCTCACCAAGCGCACTATTAAGGCAGCTGCAAAGGGCGCTGCATGGCCAGGCTGGAAGCAGCCCGCCGCCGCCGAAGACGACGCGTTATGGCGCGACACCGGCCGCCCAACGGATGTGCCCTCAGAGAAGAAAGAACAGTTTATGGCTACATCCCACAGCGACATAGCCCCTACGGTTATCTACGGCGACTCTGAGGACACATATATCCGACCAGGCTCTTTCGTAGAACTCCGTCGGTCAGTGGTATTTCGTTTCTCACGTCTCGAGGTCTAATTATCATACTAGGAATCAAATGACCACGCTCGCAGTCCTCCTTAGGTCAACACTCAAAGACACGAAACCGACTTTCGCCTCGCTCACGGCCTCCGGAGAAGTCTTCACGCACGACGCCTCCGACTCCATGTGGGTCTCGCCAGACTTTGTCACGCCCGACATCGTCGAGCAATGCGGCATAGGCGACGCACCGGAGACGGCTGCACAACACTCTGCGCGTGTGCATGTGGTCCGGCAGCTCCGTCGGTTCGAGCGCAAGTTTGAGCGCAAGCAGAGCGAATACGGGAGTAGGTTTCCTAAACTGTACGACGAGTTGCGAAACCCTGATCCCGCCGAGTGGGCGGAAGTCAAGACTGCAGACGTTGCGGCGAAGCTGAAAGGCTCCTCGCCCACCGTCGTGGACGGTCTCGCGGCGCATCGTCTCCTCATGGACGACAGCTTTCACTACCTTGCCCATCCTCGCGCCCATCGCGTCGCACAGAGCTTTCTTGTACGCCCGTTGAACGACGTCCGCAACCACGAACGCGTCATCGAGATGTTCAGAGACCCGGACAACGCTCAGATCGAGTCTTTTGTTCGCAAGGCGAGGAGTCTGTTGCAGTTCTTCAACGAGCGCGACAAGTCGGCGCAGCACCCGCCGCGACCCGCGTCGTCTTCCCACAATTTGCCCAAGTTCGACGAGGACGACCAGCGCATCATACTCTTCCTGCGTCAAGCGGCCATGTCGCGTCGATCCGTGCAACGGGATTGGTACCTCGCGCACGCCATGCGGCTCCTCAAGAAGGTCGCGTTCTTCACGTCGGGCAAAGCGCTCACGCACTCCGATGTCTTTAGCTTTCTCAAGGCGATCGGTGTCGCCGCGCCATGGGAGGACGAATCGTGGACGATGCCGCATATGTACGCGCTGTCCAAGGGCGCTCCCGGTTCAAGTGCACGCGAGCAGCGCCACGAGCAGTTGGCGCAGCAACGGCCGACCCCTGAAGCGGCGCTGACACTGACTCCCAACGCGGACGAGTTTTACCCGCGCGACATCATGCAGGACCTTCGTCGCGACTTTGGCGACATGCCTGTGTATGTCATCGACGATCCGGAGGCGAAGGAGCTGGATGACGGCGTGAGCGTCGAGCCCGTTGAAGGCTCCTCTGACGAATCGTGGATTCACATACACATCGCTGACCCGACGATGTACCTCCACCCTCAGCACGAGATCTCTGCTTTCGCGCGACAGATTGCGACGACTGTGTATGCGCGCCATCGGACATGGGCGATGCTCCCTAATGCGTTGACCATCTCTCGCTTCAGTCTCGGGGCCCCGCTGCGCGAAGACTGGCCGCAGGGTCAGCCGATGGAAACTATGACCTTCAGCGTGCGGATCCATAGCAGCGGCGAGATTCTCGAGACGAAGGTTTCTGCTGGCTACATTCGTCGTCCGGTGATCGTCAGCTACGACAGCGTCGACCGTGTCCTCGGACCACCGTATCCCGAAACCAGGTACCCTTTCACTCCTGGTGGGAAGGCTCCTGAGCGTCCGGAAGCGCGGCCACTATCCGAGGACGCTTCGCGTGACTTGAAGAGTATCGAGCGTGTGGCTCAATCGCTCAGGCGCAAACGCATGGAGCAGCCCCTGCTCTTCTGGCAGCTCGAGAAGCCCGCGATCTCCATTCCTTCTGAACGTACTGGCAACCTGCCCGTGCTGCCCTACATCCCGGACCGGCCTATGTACTTCGACGGCTATCCCATCGTCTCTTATGGGGTGGAGGGAACTATTGCGGGACGCGCGCAGCTGCTGGTGACGGAGTGCATGATACTCGCCGCGCGCGTTGCTTCGCGTACTGCGACACAACTCAAAGTGCCCGTGCTGCGTCGTACTCTGCCGTCACCGCAGGTGCAGCCCGAGCGCAGGGACCAATTCAACCAGCTGCTGGCCAGTCGCGACGTTGATGGGCGCGTTGACGTCTCCGACGTCTTGAGGTGCGGCATTCTCATTCACTCTGGCTCTTATACGCTGCGTCCCGCTGAGCATGCGATGCTGGGTATCGTCGACGGCGAGGGGTACGGCCGCGCGACGTCTCCGCTGCGCCGTTATCTCGACATGGTTACGCACTGGCAGCTCAAAGCCGGTCTCCTGCGCGAGGCAGGATTACAGAGCCCGCCAATGTTCACTCCGCGGGAGCTCAAGGAGCTCGGAACAGAGCAGGGCGCGCGCGAGTATGAGAACTCGCGCTTGATGGCCGAGAACGAGCGTTACTGGGCCGTCGACTGCGTCCAACGCGTGCTCGACGCGAACGCATCTGGGACGAGCGACCCGGTGCCGATGACATTCGACAGCATCGTTATCTCTTCGATTACCTTCGACATACGCACGAGAGAGACCTTCGTGTCCGTGCATGTGCCTGCGTTAGGTCTTATGGCGCGCGTGACGATACCAGCGGACGTCGCCATCGGGCTCACCGTAGGCGACCCCTTACGAATCGTCGTAACTGGCACACGCCTCGGGCCGTCGACAGTATTAGCGCAACATGCACCACGCGCAAAAAGCAGCTGAGAGACGAGAACCGGTGGATGTTTCAAACAGGGATCGTGGCAGCAGCTTACAAGGCGTTCGTCTCTGGAGGCTGGGGCGCAGGCTCACACGGCTCACGGTTCACATTCATCGTTCAACTTCTGACGCGGTAAAAGCGGATCGTTATTTCGTGCGGTGATGCATCACATCGCTGCTGGCTGTATTATATTCTACCTCCAAGGAAAAAGTAGCCCACCACTCCCACACATCTAGACTTTAGTCCAATCTATCATTATCGCATTCATGCCTTCGTGCGCCGGCGGTACGCGATATCGCACGGGTCCTTCGGCAGCGTGATCATGGTGTGGTAGTTGTGCTCCGGGACGGGGTGCGTGAGCTTCATCTCGATGTTGCGCACGAGCGTTGCAAGGATAGCACCGATTTGGAGGTACGCGAACTGCTCGCCGATGCAGCGGTGGCGACCCGCGCCGAACGGCTGGTACGGGCTCTCCGTGCCCTTGGACACGACACCGAACCCGAAGTCGACCTTCTCGCCGGCCTCGTAGTACGTCGAGTAGTGCGTCTGCGCGGCGGACTCTGCCCAGCGCGCCGGGTTCCACTTGAGCGGCTCTGCCCAGATCAGAGGGTCCACTTGCGATACTGCGGGCGACGCCATGACGAAGTGGCCCTTCGGGATGAGGTATGTCTTGTCCTCGGACGGCGCAGACAGTGTGGGCGGAACCGGAATGTCGCTGATCACCTTACGCTGCAGGATGGTCAGTCAATGCAACGAACGGACACAGGGCAAGGATTGAACGCACGATGATAGAGTGGATCGGAGGATGAAGGCGCAGCGTCTCGCGAATCACGGAGTCCAGTACGGGCAGCTTTCTGAGCTCGTCGTATGTCATTGTGCGCCACGAGCCGTCGGCGTTGCGGAACTTTTCGACCTGCTCCTGGTACAGCGCCTCGCCAACGTCAGGGTTCTCCGCAACGTGAAGAAGCATCCAGGAGCTGGTCGCCGAACTGGTGTGCTGGCCGGCCATGAGCAGCGCGATCAGGATGTGCGCAATGTCGCGTTCCGAGAGCGGTGTGCCGTCCTTGTAAGACTGGCCCATGAGAGACGCCATCATGTCGTGGTCGTGCTGCGAACATGCGAAGTGAGCGCAAGTTCTCGTTGCAGTACCAGAAAGCTTTACCTCGGACTTGCCCGCCTGACGCTTGCGCAGGATGTCGACATAGAAATCGCTCATGGCCTTCTGTGCGCGATCACGACGACGGTAGCTGGGGAGCGGCAAGTTCGGGAACATGAAGTTGATGGGCGTGAAGCCGCCGTCAAGGTCGAGGTAGCGCTGGGAGAATGTCTTGTCCAGGCTGCTGCGGACCTCCTTGCCCTGAAGCGTGCGCGATGCCGTGAGGATAGTAATCTCGGACAGCGTCCTGAACGCGTGGAAGGAGTCCCACTTGGACGGGTCGTTCTCCTGGAAGGTCGCGAAACGGGTATCCTTGTTGAGGAAGTTGGTAACCTCCTCGTCGATCATGCCGACGTACGCCTCGAAGTTCTCCTGCGACAGGCCGAACTTGACGAAGCGCTTTTGCTCCATGAGCATGTGGTTTGGGCAGTCGTACACGACGCCCTCGCCGAAGACCGGGGTCGTAAGATGCTATGCAACGGTGTAAGCTCGTGAACACGCAGTAACAACCCGAGCTGACCGTGTAAGCCTCTTCGGCGGACACCTGGGAGAGCTTTCCGCCGAGAACGAGGTTGCTACCTCTCGGTCCCATGCACACCGTCATCTTACGACCGAGCAGCACGAACGTGAAGCAGTCGCCATACTGCAAGGCGTGGTGAGAATCAGAATTAACTAGATGAGGCTGGAAAGACATACCTTGCGACGGGAAGACTCGAAAAATCCGATAGGGTCGTTTCCATAGGACGCAGCAGAGCCAAAGACCGGGATCAAGTGGAACACCTCTGGAGGCAACTTGGGATCACGTGGCAGGAGCTGCACGCGACAGGTCAGACCATGAGCAGACGCGTCTAAGTAAAAGCCTGGGCGCGCACCACTTGTCGCGCGACATTAAGCAGAATGGCAAGCAGAGGGAAGCCTGCGATGAGCGCCAGCGCCTGGCCATAGAGCGACTTGGGCACGTAGGGCTCAGCGGCCTCCCAGGTCGTCGCGAGCAGCGTCTCCACTGTGACCGTCGAGTTGCTCATGGTGGGCGAGTCTGAAGCACGGTCCGGCGCGTCGTGCCATCTTTAAATTTCGCGAAGTATGGCACGACACGGAAGTTCCCACGCCTCCCGATTCGCTCCCGCGCTGTGGGACGAGGAAAGTCCAGACGCGACGCTGGCGAGACCGTACAAGTCAATGAATGCGCACAACTGAGAAAGTGATTATTACGTCGTACCCGTAAATGAGCTTGAGCGATGGTAAGTAGCTGTAGAGAATCTGCACTCTTCAGCCCTGGTCCGGGTAATATTTTCAGCTTCCAAAGTGAACCCCGATGACAAGCTTGAGCAGATCAGGGTAATTCCCAGTGGTTTTATCGTCGTCTTTTAAGGTTTTATGACTAGGACGCGGGTGGACGGTAAGGCGAAAGCGGAGACCTTCGATGTGGTCGCACACACCGCGGCTGGCACATACCGACCACGTCCATGCATTATGAATCACGAATAGTACCAGTTGACAGTCCGTGGTCTATCCGAATTCCAAGTTTGCGGAGCGGTCGGTGGCATGGCTCTACGCGATTGCAATTGAGTCTGTACTTCCGCGGACCTGAGCCCCGTGTACGTACCATTATGTTGTCTGCGTGTAACAGGGTAGAGTGTTGACGCAACTTTTGTCGTTCTTCCCACTCTATACGCATTCATGAACGGACGCCGACAAAGTTGCGAGAGATCTAGGCGATATGATTGTGGTGTGCATGCGCGCGAGGCAATGAGCGAAGCGCGAGATAGTCCTATTAGACAGCCCGTACCTGCGCTTACGCATCGCGTAAGCTCACGATACTGGACAGTAACTGAAGTCTCAGAACGAAGCAACCTGCATGTCTGAAGTCTTCGCGAGAACACGACTCGGAGCGGATGATGGCCGAGTGCCTCAGCAGATTCTTGCTTCAGCTCGTCATTACTTGAACTCGTTGGTTGCCGGGTTGAGCAGTTTGGCAGGGCGAATGGCGTTTGCGGCTTGTGCGTGCGCGTGCGCCCAGTGGTGGGGAGCGGAAGAGGAACGGTCATAACCCCGCTTTGCTACCGGTCACGTCTCCGATTAGATATCGAATTCATAGAGGACACAGTATGCTGGGAACCAGACAGCGGACGGGTCAGGTGAATAAATCGTCTCGGTCGAGATAGACTATGGGTTCAATGTTGAATGCGGGAAATTGAGATGAGGCCCGGGGTGTCACAGGATCGTCGACGGTCGCCCCTCGGTGATCAATCCCGAACCTGCCAAAGGCGCACTTTACCGGTATGTGAACCCGTAGCAAAGCTGAGACCCTCAGCTGCACCGTTGTAAGCGATACAGGTTGGCCCATCGTCCTTGTTGCCTGCGAGAATGCGACGTAGAAGCAGGCCGGTCTCGCGTTCCCACATGTAGATGTCTCCCTCTGTAATCGGATTATGGAAAGGGTCTCTAGGGTACGTGTTTTTACGACATACCCTTACTGACACCAATGACGAATTCGTCCTGCTGGCCAGCGAGAGCAAGGGGCGGTCAGAATTTTAATTTAGTATATCCCGTCAGAATTTTCAGCAAGCCCCAGACTGCTGGACTAACTAACTGTATGACGTCATATTACCATAACGGGAAGCATCCGAGCCGAATTAGGCAGCACCGGTTTGGTTCCGAACCTTCGCATGCACTCATAGCCCA
>KV426087.1:0-53265 GCA_001632375.1 Exidia glandulosa HHB12029 | reverse complement strand
GCAATTTATACGCTGTACTCGCGCGCTTATTAAGTGACAACAGATCCTCGCCGTGACAGGGTCCGTGACTGGTGCATGATGGTAAAAGGCAAGGGCGTCGCGCTCAATTCGGGCTCAGACCGACCGCAATAGTCATACCTATCTAATCCTAGGCAGATTTAACTCATACAATAATGCAAATAATGTAAAAATGAGCTATATGAGCTGGAATGGCAGAGTTTAGCGATGCGCAGTTCGGCATAAGCTCCAAACGCCCGCTGTCACCTACCGTTACATTCGTTGTAATCGTCATATATTGAACTCGTAACGGGATGTATAAGCGCCTTGTTTCTGTCAGCAGCACCGTAATGGCCCGTGAGTCGTCGTGTACAGTATACTACCAAAAGCCCTAACTGCTGACAAAGCTCAGATGCCCAAATAAGGCATCCGGACTTCCACATTCGACGCCCGAACTTAGACGACTGCAAACTAGACGTAAGCGCGGCTTTCGCCTGCGTAATCCCCGTTAGAAATCGCGTTCCTTCTTAGGCGTCACTCTGAACTCAGAGCCGAACATCACGTGCACGAGCGCTAGCATTGCACGCGGCATCGATGCGTTCACAACACGTGCCGCGCCTTCAGGCTTCCGCACCTCTTGCGTTCCGCCACCACTCACCATGGCAGAGGAGTCTCAGAGCTCTCTTGGACTCTCCATCAACCTGGGCGATGCCCAGACACCTATCCGCGACGCTGAACTTCCATCTCGGCCACCGTCCACCGCGCCAACGATGGTGGAAACGTCGACGGACGCAGCAGACATCGAATTCGATATCGCACTCAGCATTCCACTTCTTGACGACTCCGACGAGGATCTGGCATGGTACGCAGAACCATATGAAGACGGGGATGAAGAGCGTCGGGCGGACGACAGTGCGACTGCTGGACCGACTGGAGCAGCCGCTCTGGAAGCTTATTCGCCTGTTTCATCGCATATTACGGCTCCTCCCCCAACGCCTGCGGTGGCCCTTCACCCGGCTCGTGGCATCGGTACTCGCGGCGTCAACACGCGCGCGCTTGCGGGCGTTGTTTTCTCTGAGATGTCGAAGAAGGTGATTGCGGTCGATGTAGTTGCGCGTGGTACGTCATGCTCAGGACCTTCGTGGCCGAACACTACCACTGACTGTCTTGTGCAGACGAGTGGAGAAAGGTACTGTCCCACTTCTCGATGGCGATGTGCTGACTCGGACTTTTCAGACTTGCAATGTGACATTGGAGGACCATAGTGAAATCACAATGCTGGTCTACAATCCAGTAATGCCCAAGACCGTCGTTGAATCTGAGGTGAGAGGTGACGGTTACCGCGAGAGGTCTCACTCAGCGTCATGGACGAAGGTTGCGACAATCGCCTTCATCTCCTCGAAAACAACAATCCCCGCACCTCGAGTTCTGCACTACAGCCCGTACAACAGCCGCACACTCGGACCGTACGCAATTCTAGAAAAGGTGAGGAAAAATTAAGAAGTCGATGCCGGCATCACCGCTTATCCTGCGAATAGGTGAAAGGTGTCCGCCTCGACCTCGTGTTCGAACAGCTCCCGCCATTCGAGCAAGAGCTGGTGGTCGTCCAATTCGCCCGTTGGATGGTCGAGCTCGACAACCTTCCGCTCTCAGCGATTGGAAGCCTGTTCCCCTCCGACTCCGCTGCGCCGAAAGTCGGACAGCTGCTGCACTTGCCTTTCTATGCTTCGGGTCGCGCAACGCTCCCAATCGACCGCGGACCTTTCGCATCTTCTCGCGACTACTTCCTCGCGTGCGCGCAGAGAGAGATCGACAGTTCGAGGGCGCTGTTTACGCAGGGACAGACGTCCGTAGACTACCAGCAACAAGTCGAAGACGGCAGGATGCAAGCGGAGCGGGCAGCAGCGCTGGTAATGAACATCGTAGAGCGGTGTGACGAACTGGAAGAAGACGACGTCGAGATGGATCGTTTCGCGCTGGACATACACACTCTCCCCATGAAAAGCTTCATTGTAGACCCGAGTGACCCGACCAGAATAGTGCGCTCCCACGTCCGTTTTGGCGTACTGATGAACATTGTTCGTGTGCAGGTCGCGATCACCGACTGGCACAAGGTATCGTCGCGCCCGCTATGGCGCCGCGCGCAGGTGCCGGGATGGATAGCAGCCAGCTCGATGTATACGTCCAGTAGTTTCGACAGCGATCTCGACAAGGAGCGCCTTGAACGAGTCTTCCGCGCGGCCGTTCGCGCCGACGCAGGTGCAGAGTCCCCATTCGCTCGTGCCCTCGAAGGCACGGGCGATACGCGACACGCCTTGGACGACGCCTGTGACTTCGACGCAGTCACTGACGGATTCCTCTTGCTGCCGACATTAGAGAGCATGTGCGTAGACGAGTCCGTAGCATTCTCCGAGTTTGCTGACCATATTGTCAGAGCGGCGACTTTGCCGGGAAACGAGGATGTCGACGCCTTGGCGGCTCTGTTAGACCCGAGCACGTTGTCCGGTCGCGCGGCGAGGATCAACATCGTCACGCAAGGAATGGGCACTCTAGCGTTGGTTGCTCCGAACCGCGAACCCAGTCCAATCGTCGGTAACCCGATGAGACCCTATCTTGTGTCCGTGAAGTCAATGTAGCCCTCTACGTGTGCGTTCTGTCGCTTATAGAATGGGTCTGGGAACATGGTCGGAGGAGTCAAAGGGGCGAACTTCGTTTTGACAGTCCGCTCTGCGCATCCTCTCATATCCAAACTGTCAAACAGCATCCTCACTCGAACTCGCTAGGATAATGCTGGGCTACTTCAGCGGAACGCCCAGAATGAAGAGGACTTGAGCCGCCGCATTGCGATTGTTCTATTTCCTCAAAGGTCAGCATCAACATAATCAATCAGAGCACCGCCGTACTATGTTCGGCTCTTATATTTACGACTTCGATGTCTTACAATCCCGGTGTAAGTCGCGGCGCTATATATACACGAGGGTCTTCGCTTCATCACAGCCGCACGCATCTCTTCCACCGATTGACGAATCCGGGCTGCTGCTATATCTCATCCGCGCTTCGCCGTGAACAAATGGGGAAGTGCGGGCCACAAGGAATGCCTTCTGTTCCACGGGCGCTCTCATGCGCGACGACTACATATCCGGCATGTTCGGGACTGGGTTCCTGGACCGCTTCACATGGACCCACAGACGGACGATGCTCACTCAGACTGGACTGAGGTATCGTACAAGAAACCTCGTCCCAATCGTGACAGACGAAATGGCGGACGCAATAATGTGTCGACGAGGAGCCCTCCTGCAAAGAAAGGGTTTTTGGACGCTTCATCCGCACGTCCAGCCCGACCTGGTGAGCATATAAGACTCTGCTCTGCTTGATTCTAAGT
Source organism: Exidia glandulosa HHB12029 (assembly GCA_001632375.1). Classification (NCBI taxonomy): domain Eukaryota; kingdom Fungi; phylum Basidiomycota; class Agaricomycetes; order Auriculariales; family Exidiaceae; genus Exidia; species Exidia glandulosa. Next base: position 49,886 of record KV426087.1, on the reverse strand, counting down.
GTTACATACAGGACTCCCCGCTGCAGACGCAGGAAGCTCCAATACACAGCAACCGCGTGCATTCGTATCGGCGGAATGGCCGAAGCCTGGAGAATCGCGCGTACAGAGCAAAGCGGGTGTCGCTGCTCGAGAAGTGCATCCCCTTGCTACCGTTGCTGCCGGCAAGGTAAACGTGAGCACGCGTGGGCCTGCAACATCTGGAGCCGCTGGCAACGGTCAGCCCGTTCCGACACCGCAGCGCAAAGGAGAGACAGCAAACGAGAGTGCCAGCATCTCGAACCACCCGTCTGGGATAGCATTGCCGGCGTCTCAGCACCATACCAGTACACACTCGGTAGCCCGGGGCCCACCGGCTCCAGCTCTTACAGCGGGTCAATCCCTCTCCGCGCCCTCGATACCTGCTCCGACTGCGCCGAGTCTTCTATTTTCTCCTGCGCCGTCGAATTCTGCTCTAGCGGACACTTCACAGGCCGAACCACTTTCTTCGGTTCTTGGAGACGCGACACCTACGCGCCGCTCAGGATGGGACGAGACTGCTTCACAGAGCCTCGAGCTCACTCCGTCTTCAGAATCGTCGACTCCCGGTCTTCTTCTGTCTCCTCCGGCAACGCCGCGTCCCTTGAAGACGCACAAATCGTCATTCTTCAGACGACGGGCTTCCAGCGCCTCCTTATCCAGCTCAACCAACGACAGCAAGGAAACAACGCTGAGCGTTGACGATCGGACCGTTATAGACGCGGACGAGAGCGACGGACGCGTGGCAGCTGTCGTGCGCTACATGCACTTTGGAACGATTGCACGCTCAGCTGATCGAGGTCCGGACAAGGCGTGCATCCTCGTCTTCGAGTTTACATTTTCGCCATTGCCCGGTGAACGCTTCGACGGCGCGACTGTTACGATATATTTCCAAAGCCTCGACTCCCAGCTTGGAGGTCGCAACGTGGTGGTAGAGGCGGTCGAGCCTCACAAGCTTGTGCGAGACGACGAGGTTCAGACGACGGTGCACAGGTTGGCTTTCGGCAGCGCGACGATCGGTGCCCAACTGCCGGGAGGCGCGTCGACGGAAGCGGTCAAACTCCAGAAGAGCAAGGAGTCGAGCTTCGTCAAGCTTGACTGGAAGACGGCGCGAGGAAACGGTGTTGGGACGCGGAAAGCGAAGTTTGTCTACGAGCAAAACAAGGCGGACAAGTCCGGCATCGAAACATCGTCATATGCTGCAGTCGTTCTCTCGTGCCCTGGAGGTCCATTTGAGTTGGATATGAGCATGGAGATTACATGCCCGGGCTTTCTGACACCGAATCGTTTATCCCACCATGGCAAGATGTGCGTAGGGACGCAGGCGAGCATTGGTCAGATGCCACCAGATGTACCGTTTCATTTAGATACGGATGCCATTGGCTTTATGCATTAAGACACTTACTTGACTTGACGTTCCTTCCTTGCATGGCGGTAAGTTAATGATTTCAGTGTCTCAGCCCTCGCGGTTTTCTATCTTGTTCATAACTGAACGACGGGGACACTGGACGAGTCCACAGTGGCTGGCACTCATGCGATTGCCAAAGCAATTCTCCCTTCTTGTTGTACAGTTGTCTCGCTCAGGGTTCTGCTGGAACACCGCGACTAGCAATCCTCGACGTCCAAAGTTATACCCGACAACATTACTCGTCCCACAACGCTTCGAGGCCTGTTTGAGCCGTTTAAAGGGCCGAGACGCCTATACAGCAAACCTGTACCGCTGTCCGGTAAGTTCGATGTAGAAGTCCGTTCAGCGCGTCGCTCAGGTGCGGCTCCGGCTCGCCGCAGAGCTTGTGCACAGCTACTAAGCACCGTTCCCGCGTGTGAATGGTGTGTACCTGGCTGGTCGACCTCGCCGGCCAACGCGTGGGGGGAAGGTGTTCTCTTCGTGATGTAAGGGCTCATGATCAACCGCGGTAACGCCGCCGTCATGGCAGACGTATCGTAGGATCTAGTAGGATGTCTAAGTGAAAGGGCCTACTGCGCTGTGGCCATAGTCTGAGCCCAGATATATTTTTGAGTGTTCAGGATCTTGAGTCTCGCAATATGAAAAGAAGCATGGACGCGAGATCAATGGCTGCGGTGAGGCAATGACGTTAGGCAAAACACTGGTAAAGTCTGCGAAACTCTCCTACTGACATGTCCTGGCAGCAGCCGCAACAACAGCAGCTGGCTGGCGGACAGCGACCCATGTCGTATGCTGACGGAAGCTACAACGCGCATCCGGTCGGTGCGAATCCAGAACGCCAACAACCGCACTCGCGATCCAAGTCGCTGCTCTCCTCGTTTCGCTCCAACAATTCCGCCCCTAAGCCTGGCCCGCAGACCTACAACGGGAGACCGTCTATATCCTCGCTCAACTCGGTGCCCGAGGACGGCGTGATGGCGCACCAGCAGCAAGTCGGCCAGCAGCCCCAGGGCCAGCCGTCGCGCCAGCCGCAGCGCCAGGGGTCTCTAAAGCAGATCGAGCCTATGCAGGCTCAGCAGCTGCACCCAGAAATCCGGTCTGTGGTCTCGCTCGTCACCGCGCACGCGCACAAAGTCTATTTCTCTGGGCCGCTCATCGAGCGCAAGGAGCGGCTCACGGACGGCTCGCGCAACCACAAGGACGAGATCTGGCTCGACGTCTGGGCGCAGCTGGGCGGGACGACGCTCTCCATCTGGGACATGCGCGCCATCGAGGAGGCGTCCAAGGAGGGGCGCGAGGTCCCGCCGACGTACATCAACATCCAGGACGCGTTCGTCCAGGTCGTGGGCTCCGTCACCGTCCCGCCCACAGACGGCCACCCCTCGAAGCGCTACACGGACGTGCTCACCCTTAACACCGCCGGCTCGAACTTGTTCCTGTTCTCGTGTCCGGACACGGCCTCGCTCGTCTCCTGGGCGTCCGCGCTGCGTCTCGCCGCGTGGGAGAAGTCGCGCCTCGAGGAGATATACACCGCCCACCTCCTGCGCATGAGTCTGTCCGAGAACGGCCAGTGGAAGGACCCGCGTCCGACCCTCGTCAAGGGCCGCCTCGAGGGCTGGGCCAAAGTCCGCGTCGCGGGCCAGGTCGACTGGAAGCGGCTCTGGATGGTCGTCTCCGCGGGCTACACGGGCGACGCGAACAGACCGTCGTCACCCACGCCGCCGTCGAAGAAGAATCGCGTCTCGGCGCTGTTCAACCGCAGCTCGTCGCCGACACCGAGCACGGCAGAGAGCTTGCGGCCGAACGTTGCGTTTTTCGCGGGTCCCAAGGGCAAGGAGCGCAAGATGCAGGTTATATCGATGGGCGCCGTCAGCCAGGCGTTCGCAGTGTACCCAGAACGACCAGAGATGATCCCGCACAGCACGCTGCTGAAGCTCGAGGGCGTACTCGGCAGCGAGGACTATGCGATGGGGATGAAGGGCCGCGAGGGATGGCTGCTCATCATGCCCGAGGCCGAGTCGGAGAAGATCGGCGCGCTCGAGATGCTCAAATGGCTCGTCGCCATGCACGATGCGTTCCAGCTCTACGGCCGTCCGGCGGCCTACACTTGGGACCCGCGCGAGCCCCAGTCGATGATGTTTGCATATCCCGTTGGACCGTTACGAGATGTGCGTATTTCAGTCTCTTAACTTCAGTAGTAACATAAATTTACTGACGACAAGCAGCATCTGTTCCTCGACCGCGAGCTCGCGGAGGGACTTGACCCACGCGACGATCGCACTTCATTCATTCGCTCGCAACTGCTTGGAGTGCAAGTTCGCCGCATGCGTGGGCTGCCGGTGCAGGTGGGCCAGCTGGCACAGAACGTGCAGAATCTTACGCAAGGGCAGTCTGGCCCTGGCACATCCACTCCTACTTCGCCCAGCACCGGCGCGCCGATGCTCCCGCCGATTGGCGGTATTCCCGACCAGCAGCAGCAGACTCCTCCGCTATCTCCTCCGCCGCAGGACCCAAGGAACATGCCCCAGCTTCCTCCGCTGAGCTTCGACCAGGCCAAGGCGAAGCCGACTCCCCCGACTCCGGTGTCGCCTGTACGCGCGAGCGATATTCCAGGCGCGCGCTCTCCGTCTCCTGTTCCTGCACCTGCACCTACGACCACGAGCGCGGCATTCGCACAGCAGCAACCGAAAAGCCCTACGCCCGTGTCGCCTTCGTCTCTCCATCCTCCGCCCAGTGCAGCAGGTCTCCCGCGACCAGCGTCGCCGGGTACGACTTCCGCTCGCGCCTTCCAGATGGCTCCGCGCGCACCGACGCCTACAGGCACGCGCGGCCAGCTTGTTGCGAGTCCCACGAGCAGCGTTGGCTCGTACGGTCGTCCGAGCATCGACGGTCTCCCGCAACAGTCCGAGGCTATCGCTACGCCTGCGCGTCTCCCACAGCCCCCGCCAATGGGTGCAGGACCGGAGACGGTGCCACCGCCTGCGCCGCCGATGTCCCCTGCGTCCCGCCCGCTTCCTACGTCCATGCCCACTTCTCCGATGCCGAATTCACCATACGGTGGACAGTCGCAACCGCAGCCGACGCGCCAGAATACCAACCTCACGCAGTACACCGAGTCGTCGTCCAACTACGATTCGGTGTCGCAGGCTCAGTCGTCTGCTACTCAGACTTCTACGCAGACGCAACAGCAGCAGCCTCAGTCGGATTACTTCTTTGACGAGGCGAACGCGGCTTTGTATTACATGCAGACGCATCCTCAACAAGCTCCTCAACAGCCCACCCAACAGCAGCTCCGCGACGAGGAGACCGAGGCAGAGAGCACAGATGGCAGCCAACGCAAAGCGATGGAGTTCGGGCGCATGTCGTCCGCGGAATCTGGCTTGAGCGCTAAACGGAGCGGGAGTCTGGCGCGGAAGCCGTCCGGTGCGCGTGCACTGCCACCGCCGCGACGCCTTGCAGGAGCCGGCGGAGCTGAAAAAACGCGCTCTGAACTGGCGACTGTCGAAGCGAGCCCGCCCGCGCACGTTACCCAGCACTCCCACGCCCAGCAACCGACGAACGCGATGGGCGACGACGCAGCAGACGCGCTCGCCGCGCTCAGCTTCCTCGAGCGCGAGGAGCAGACTCAGCACCAGCCACAGATACGCCCGCTCGTCGTTAATAAGAGCCCGCCGCCGCCTAGCCCGAGCTCGGCGACCCCGCCGCCGCTTTCTGCTGCGTCCGCGTCGTCACAGTACCCCTCATCGTTCGCACAATCGCGCGGCGCGCAGGAGCGGAAAGCCCAACAGGCCGCGCGCCAGGCCGCCTCGCAGCAGCCTGGCCGTCCGAACGGGCGCAACGGCGCGCCTCGTACTGGTCGTACCGGCTGGCAGAGCAGCGACGAGGAAGAGGAGGAGGAGGAGGAGGAAGACGATGACGACGACGCGGACTCGGACGGCCCGCCACGCAGCGCTGTGCTCCCGCCGCGCATGCAGGAGGATTACGCGCAGCAGCAGCGCGAACGCAGCCCCATGCCGTCCGACGGTCGCTCCAGACAGCTCCAGGACAATTACAACCAGTCGTTGCAGCGCCCGCCGCGCGTCCTGCCGCAGATTCCAGCTGGCCGGTCGCCGTCTGGTTCGATGCAGGGTCATCAGAGTACGCGCTTTTCAGCTCTTCACATTGCTTACTTCTCACTGTATTTGGTTTACAGCGCCGCCGAGGGGTTATGAGGACGCGTCGCCGTCGCGCCCGACGACGCAGTATCAATACGAAGAAGACCCACGTGCGTCGCAGGCGCACCTTCGTGGCCAGTCGAGCCAGCAAGCGCTCCCGCCGTCGCGCCAGACCGTGTGGAGCACCGTACTCGACCCGTCTGTACCTCAGCCCCTGAACGCGCCGCACGGTCGCGAGACGTTCGTGCAGCTCGAGCCGAGCGAGACTATGACGAAGGCGTTCACGCCGCAGGGTCTGCTCCAGGCGGGTTTGCAGGACAAGCAGGAGCGTTCCGCGAAGAAGCAGGAGGAGATGGCGCGCGAGACGGGTGCGAGCCTCATCAACGTGCCCTCGAAGCCGCCGCCGCCGCAGACTGGCCTGCTTGGTGCCATCACCGCGCACGAACGCGACCGCAAGCGCGAGGGCGGTGTCGGAGCCGCGCTTACAGAGCGCGAGCGCGAGAAGCGTCTTGCGGAAGAGCGGCAACGCAAGATCGACGAGCTCAGTCGCAACCAGCTCGAGCAGCTCGGCAATGGCGGTGGTTCGGTGTACAACATGCAGGGCGGCTCGCCGCAGGGGTACCCTGGCTACCCGATGATGAATCCTATGTTCATGAACCCGATGATGAGCATGTACGGCTTCCCGGGCATGATGCCTGGTATGCCTGGTATGCCGCCCATGGGCTCGCCTATGGCTGGAGGGATGGGTTCGCCGATGGGCCAGATGCCGGGCATGAGCGGGTTCCAGCAACAGCAACAGCAGATGGCGCAGCAGCAGCAGTTGTGGGCAGCGCAAGCGGCCGCGGCGGATGCGTATCAGGTCAGCTAACAACTCACTCCTTTGCTTCGACTCTTCCGCTGACATATAGCTATAGCGCACTATGATGTCCTTCAGCGCTGCGGGTTCGCAGGCCGGCGACGCACCCGAAGGCTCGCAGCTCCCGGGTAGCCAGGTTCCTGGTGCGCCGCAGGGCCAAGGCTCGCAGCTGCAGCCCCAGCAGTGGAACCCGATGATGATGGGCGGTATGAACATGGGCATGAACATGATGCACCCCATGATGGGTATGATGCCTGGCATGATGAGTTCGCCCGGCTCCGAGTACGGTGGCGGCGGTGGCGGGATGATGATGCCGCCGCCGCGCCCGACGTCCGGACACATCTCGCAGCAGGGCAGCCCGCGCCAGTCGCCGATGCGCCGCACGCTCGATGAAAGTCCCGCACGTGGCAACAGCCCCGCGCGGTGACCGTGACTCGTAAAATCTCGACACGCGTCGAGTTCCTTGACTGCATTCCGCCCCTATATGCCGCGCACGCACCGCTCTCCGTCGACATCGCCTATGGACATCTGGATAGATTCAATCCCTGTTTCCCGCTATTACTCTCTCTCTCTCTCCCTTTTCCCTCTCCTGCCTCATTGCCTCTCTTCATCGTGGGTTTGCTTTGTGAATATGCGTTGCTTTGTGCCATGTTTGATTCTCGGATCCTCATCCGACCGTTCTTCCCACCCTCCCTCACTCCCTCACGTTCTCCCTAGTCGTCGCCTCTCTGTGTAAATGATTACGCCAATACAACGATGGAGATTCTGAAGCCGGCCGTCTTCGGTCCAGCGCGTGAGCCGAGAGTGCTTATTTCGTTGTTGCAACACGCAACAGTCAAGGGTTATCGACGTTCAGGTTCGCTCTTGTCTGCAAGTGATCTGTTCGCTGACGCTTTGTGCTTGATCACAGGTTGCCAGAGTTTCGCATATACGAAGATTGAGGCTCTGTGTGACTTCCCATCGCGCACTTGCATGAATCTGCCTCCATCCCACTGACAGGTATCCGGTCGTCGGCACCCCGTCGGTAGCAGTGGCCGGCAAAACCTTGTTCTCAGGCTCCTGAACCCAGGGGGTGGTCGGGTGCCACAGGCCCTTTAAACAGGCGCGGGCAAGAGCGTTTTGTTACCAAGCCTCAGTCAGTTCTCTCTCGACCCACCGCAGCACCATGCCTGGCGCTCCCACCTCACATGCGCTCTTCGAGCCCATCCGCATCGGCGACATGGACCTTGCGCACCGTGTCGTCCTCGCTCCGCTGACGCGAATACGCGCGACGGACGACCATATTCCCACGGAGATGATGCTCGAGTACTACCGCCAGCGGTCGAGCACGCCTGGCACATTCTTGCTCACGGAAGCGACGCTCATCTCCCAGCGCGCGGGAGGCTTTATCAACGTTCCTGGTGTGTGGAATGATGCTCAAGTCGCCGAGTGGAAGAAGGTACGACCTTCAGTCTCCAGCGAGGCTCAGCAATCTCACCGACTGGGGGTGTTTGCATAGATCGTGGACGTCGTACATGCGAACGGGTGTTACATCTACTGCCAGCTCTGGGCTCTGGGACGTGCTGCGAGCGCAGAGCAGTTGGCTCTTGAGATGCCCGGCGCGGATGTAGTGTCCAGTGGCGACGTTCAGCAGGACCCTAACTACGTAAAGCCGCGTCCAATGACGCATGCGGAAATCGACGAGATGGTCACCTTTTACGCTGACGCTGCGAAGAACGCGGTGTTCGGTGCTGGCTTTGACGGTGTGGAAATCCACGGCGCGAACGGTGAATCCAAACTTGAACCTTGAGCGAGAGAAACGGATACTGACAGCGACATTGGTTTCAAGGCTACCTTGTCGACCAGTTCATCAACGAAGTCACGAACAACCGTACAGACGAGTACGGCGGTTCGATCGAGAAGCGACTGAAGTTCCCGCTCCGCGTCGTGGACGCCGTGATCCAGGCCGTCGGTGTCTCGCGTACGGCGATCCGCCTTAGTCCATACGAGCGCTTCAGCAATATGCTCATGGACGACCCGATCCCTACGTTCTCTGCCATGATATCAGAGCTCAAGACACGCAACATTGCATACCTTCACATCATCGAGTCCCGCGCTGCGTCCGCGCCTGGCGTGTACAATCCGCCTGCACCCGGGTCGAACGAGAACCCCGAGACCGAGTCTCTTGACTTTGCGCGCAAGATATGGGCGCCGCAGCCAATTATCCTAGCGGGAGGATATACGCCGGAGCGCGCGGTGAAGAGAGCTGAGGAGGCGGCGGCGCGTGGTGAAAACGCCGTCATAGCGTTTGGGCGGTACTTCATTGCCAACGTAAGTAGACATTTACTCACATGCGTGGGTCCTGTCTCACGAGGTGCAACAGCCCGATCTTCCCTTGCGCCTCCGCAAAGGCATCCCTCTGACCCGTTACGATCGCTCGACCTTTTACGCCATCAAACAAGCTGCTGGCTACATCGACTATCCATTCGCTGTCGAAGCGAACGGCAACGGCCACGCAAATGGCGTGTAAGGCTCTAACCCTTGCGTTCAGTCTGCCGTAGGCATATTGTGGCATTTCAACATGCCACAGAGATCGACATCCTGTATCATACCGTGCGCTCGCAGGCAGCCAAACTCTGGATTACACATGCCACTTCGCAAAGTCACCTACAACCGTGCAGGTCTCAGTCCACAGTGTCGTGTTCCCGGTCGGGTAAAACGCCGTCAGAACTTCAGTCTCCTCCCACGTCAACGAATGGGCCGTTGGGTTGAGCGTGTAGAGGATCTCCAACGCAGATGGTGAATCCAACACGCCGCGCGAGATTCCTGTGCAACCAGCAGTGAGCAATCTGGCGACTGCTTCGTATCGCTCGGCCATACCTGTGTCGATGATAACGACTTTGCCCTCGCAGCGAGTAGTGATCTCCTGGGTCAAGTCAGCGCTATGCCGAGTCATGTCAAGACGGGCGGACGCACAGTGAATAAGGGTGTGTGGCCCATAATCATACGCCTGGAACCAATCTGCGCCAGAACGTTGTCGACGTCAGGACATATGGTCGAGTCGTCTTCGCCATTCTCATCCCATCCGTCGAGAGCCCAACCGCGGTACCAGAGCGGTCCGTCGGGGGAGTAGAGTTCGACTTCTTCCGGTGTAGCGGTCGCAGGCAGACCAGGGCTGGCTTCCGCAGGAGGGAAGGGCTGGGGGAGAGGCGAACGCGCCTGGAGTTTGGCCAGAAGTGAGGCGCCAATCTCGTTTATGCGCGAAGGATAAGGAGTAAGGTTGGAATACGTCGGAGAAAGACCGCCATGAACAAAGGAGAGAGCAGAGGTGGTCAGGTTTGACGATTTCTTCCAGCCAGGATGGAAGTCGGTGTCGACGGGGCCGAGGGAGGGATGAAGGGGAAGTCGAGTCGTGATACTATAGTTCTTCCTCCAGGTTTGACCAATCCAGTCGTGGTCGAGGACCTCAAACCTGAAGGTATCGTTGCCAAACGTTGCCTTCTCCTCGTCAGTCGCGTATCTGGACGTGGCTCAGCGACATGAGCAGCATCTTAGAGAGTCACGGCAGCGTACCGCCAGTCGCCTAGCGTAATAATGTTGAGGGGATGAGAATTATCAGGGTGGCGTAGAGAACCGTACCAATGCTCTCCATCCACTCGTGGTTACCTGCGACGGTCTTCTCAGCTGCGAGTACAAGGGAGCTTCGCGAATCTACTCACCAAGATGCGAGATGACTTGGCCCCCAGCAGCCCTCGCCTGATCTCTCAGCTGGTCCATCCACCTGAAGAGCTTGATAGTATCGGTCCACCTTCGTTCGACCGGCGCGTTAGCTACGTCCTACTGTGACAGCGTTGAGAAACACTACCTGTCAATGATGTCCCCAGTCTGCACGAAGATAGTATCACCCGCGATCCAGTCTCCGTTAGCGTCGACGAGTTTGCCGAGACGCAGTGCAGTGAGAGCATTGTCGAAGTCACTGTGCAAGTCACCGATCGCGACAACGCGGCGCGTGAATGCCTTCACTTCGTGTGCAGCGGCGTACGTCACGGTGGACAGTGCGCCGCTCAGTGCTGCAACGGCCCACGACTTCGACAGCTTCATCGTCACGGGGTGAAGTAGATGTCCGACTAGGTAGGAAGGAGGTACATACCCGTCTTATATCTGGCCCTCAACTTGCTTCCTAGGTTGACATGTTGTAGAAGGTTCAAGATACCCTCTGCCCAGGACGGCGGTGATCCCCTAAACCCAGGGCAGAGACATTCGCTGATCACTGCGCGGCATCTAACCCTCTGCCCAGGCACTTGCTAACACCCTTGTCGGCAAATGGGATAACAAGTTGCGGCCGCAGCGTTGCTTCGTGTGGAAGTTATGGTGGTGCTCAGTACGCCAACCCCATCGGCAAAGGCGGTGACGCAAAGAACAGGTTCTCCGCTATTGCCGAAGCGCAGAACATACAGGACATTCCGCTGGAATGGGTACGGTACATATAGAGGAGCGGCATTTCTGCACGCTCACACGCATCCAGAGGTAACGTGAAAGGGGAATGTTGAAATGAAGCGTTGTGAACAACTCTTCCGACAACGGAGTATGCGGCGGCTATGCCCAAATCGTTCGGCTGGGCGGTCATAACAGTACCCTCGAGGAAACACCCAAGCATCCGCGAACGTCGAGTGATTGTGGGATGTTGAGCCGATGCTAAGTTCCGTGCACATGGCCGTGAAAGGTGAGGGAGGCATAAACAGGCGTAAAATTCGTTAAATACGAGAAGTAAGGCTACCATCGCATCCGCCTTGCCAAGCGCAGTATACAGAGGTCGTCCCGCAGCTCCTCTGGAAGCTCTCCGGAAGTCTCCATGCTCCCTACGTCTACAGACTTCGCGCATTGAAGGCTCCGAGAGAGCCGACCCTTATGTGCAGTAACAGACGTCGTTATGGTAGGGGGCCCATCAAGACGCGAGAGAATGACCGCCGCCTTGTACTTGTGCGCGATCCCGGACTTCCGGGCTTTGTTCTCTTGGTAAAAGAACTCGACCTGGGAAGTCGCGCGACCGGCCCCTCGTGCAGTCCTAGTGCTGCGTTGCGTGAAGTTCTCACTCTTCCCCGCAGACACTTGAGCAATGTCCGCGGACAGCCCGGCAAACCCTGCGCCTAGGTTGACTTTGCCGGACATGAACTGGCGCACCCGTTTCTCGCTCTCGAGATCCTGAATCTCCTCCTCAGGCGCGAGCGCCTCCGCGATTGGGCACTGCTCGAGAGAGCAGGACTTAGGGCTCTGCGAGTTGGACGTGAAGTCGAGAGTGACTGTCGCCGATGTGAATCGTTGGGCGTTGGCGCTGGTGAATTCAAAGCTGAAGACGATGAAACAGGCGTGGGATAGCTGCGCGTCGGGACCCCACTCGGGGGAAAACAGTGCCCCGTAACGAAGGTAGCGCACACTGACTGTGATGCGGTTCTCGCCGTCTGGGCGTTCATTGATAATGACGCGGTTGTTCCTGTCCAAGACGGAGAAAGGCGGCGTGACAGAAGAAGAACGTGACCGCGGAGTAAGAAAGCCTCGTAGGGAGTCCGGCGTTGTGGGGCGCGCAGAAGGAGGCGTGGGCGGAGAAAGCAGCGAGGGTGACACGCGCGACGCCGAGGAGGTCTGGATGGGACCAGGAAGCGCAGAAGTCTCTGGCTGTGAGATTATAGGCGGGAGAGGCTGAGATGTCGAGATATGTGTTGCCTCGACGGGCGATGGAGTTGGCGCAACGCATTGCGATACTAGCGGAGGTGTTCCTAGAACGAGGGGAAGCCGCTGCGATGGTAGATTCGCATCGTCGACCGGGACAGCGACGGATCGAACTGTGGTCACTTGGCGTCCGACTGGCTCTGGCCATCCCCGGGCCCTTGGGATGGGGATCGCAGTCGTCGTGAGTACACCGCGTTGCGTGCTGGGACGAGTACTGGCAGGCGCGGGGCCAGCAGCGGCGCCATGAGTCGGTCCTGGAACCGAATGTCATTAAAACGTTCTACAAGGACGGGAACGGAGCTTACGATTCGTACCAGAGTGAGAAGCGTTGCGGCCCGGCGGATGTGAGCGCCCCTTCCGCGATGTGCCCGAAGATGATTTGAAGTTTTGCGGTTTACGACGCCCTCCGCCGGCTGGCGGTTTGGGTTTGGTAGCGCCAGCTGGCACTGCATGAGGGCGCTTTGGGTACGTAACGGTGTTCCACGGTCCCTCGGTGTCCATGGCGGTGACCTCGGTGTCCATGGTGGTGACCTCGGCGTCCATGGCGGCGACCTCGGTGTTCATGGCGGTGACTTCGAAATCGTAGCGTTTGGGCATCTAGGATTATATAGGGCCAAGTGAGACGTACGATTTTGTTGTTCTTCTGCAGGTGACCGAAACGAGAACAACGACCAATCTATGCTGCAGATATGGATGTACGCATAGATCGCTACGCGCATGGTTGACCCGGAGATCGTTGCCGGCAATACAAGGCAGCGTTCCCACGCAATGCACGTCGGAGATGGGCGTCAAGACGGATGATTCTTCAGCATGTGGCGTACATATAGTGCTCGCTGTCTGCAGTCCCTATCAGACGTTGTGCACCGAAGACGTCTCGCTGTGGCGGCTATCTGCAGAGGTTGCCGTAGACGCTATGAAAATCGCGAAGTGAGGTTCCCAACATGTGTTCCGGACAGTCCAAGTAGCATTGTCTTCCAGGAGTACCGCAGCGCAGCAAACCCAAGGAGCCTTACGATACGAAACATCCAATACCAGCCTCTAGGCAAGATACTGTAGCAGGGCACGGACAGGGCTTAAGCGCTCAGGATACCGCCAGGTACAGTAAGAGTCTCGGGCCTGGGGCAGCGCTTGTATTGCACAGGTGTGCACTGGCAGGTGCGCAGGCTGACGCGCTGACGTCCGATGTCTGGAATCTGGATGTTCGTAAAGTGCGGAAGCAAGGTACGAAGCCGGCTAGGGCCGCAGACGGCGGCTTGAACGCATTATATCCGCGTCGATCTAAGCGCCCGAAAGGTCGTGCCATGTCGGACGTCCGGTGTACGCCGCGACCTCCTTGGAATCGACCATGACCGACGTCGTCAAAGTACCCAAGGGGCCGCCCGCGCCGCCTGAGGGCGCGACCCGCCCCGCGCACCTCGAGCTCACCGGCGACGACGCGTCTAAGCGCGACGGCGTGCTCGCGCATTTTCAGGCAGATGGCTACACGCTCGACGGGACGCCATTGAGCGACGAGGAGAAATTCTGGCTGGTGCGTCGCACTCAGCTCGACATACGACGCGTCCGAATGTCTGATTTTCCCTCCCAAGACAGATGAATGTCTTCAACGGTCGGTGGCGCGCGCGCGTGGGTGCGCGATAGCTGACAGTCTTCAGGTATTTGCGCGCCAGCAAGTGGGTAGAAGCAACAACGAAGATGAGGTTGGAGGCCACCCTGAAGTGGCGGCGCGAATATGGCTTTGGAACGGACGCCATGGCCCCGGACGCGGTAGAAATGGAGGTGAGCGTCGATCTTATGTTGGAGTGGCGACACTCTTGTCACGTTGTGGTGGCATTTTCGTCTTTCCCAGCATTCTGGCTAATAGTCTTCTGCTGTAGAACGAGACCGGGAAGCAGATAATCTTCGGGTACGACAACCAGAGGCATCCGGCTCTTTATCTCCTGCCATCTCGCCAAAACACAGACGGCCCTCCGCGACAAATACGGGCTACCGTCTTCATGCTCGAACGTGTCCTGGACCTTTGCGGTCCTGGCGTCGAATCGCTCGCGCTCCTCATCAACTTCGCCGACCGAGCAAAGAACCCGTCCCTCTCGACCGCGCGTTCGGTTTTGAACATTCTCCAGGAGCATTATCCCGAACGACTAGGAGCAGCTTACATTGTTAAAGTTCCGTGGATGGTGAACTTGTTCTTCAAGGCGATCCTGCCCTTTGTCGATCCAAAGGTTCGTTGTAGATGCTCTCGCTTGCTCCCAATCCTCACGTATCCCAGACTCGAACCAAACTCTTCTTCAACCCTGACGTCGTCAAAGACGGACTCATGCCTTCCGAGTCTCTTCTGAAAGCAGACGGGTGGGACGGAGCCTGCAACTTCGAGTACGATCACTCTGTCTACTGGCCCGCTCTTGTCCAGCTGTGCGCGGAGAAACACGCGAAGGAGCACAAGGCGTGGAGGGACCTTGGTGGTAAGATCGGCGAGAGTGAATGGGCGATCAAGGTTCGCGCTTCGGAGGACGTGCATGAGCACACGACGGCGTCTTCTGAAGTAGTGGATGATGCACCTGCTGCCACTCCTCCCGTTCTTGACATGCCCAACTTCGAGACTCCTGCTGAGGCGGCTGTGCCGGCCGAAGGACTTCTCGCCCAGGCAGAGGAACATGCATGATCTCTGATATCGCACTCTAGACGCCTTTACTGTATCTACCATAGCCTGACTTTAGACGTCCTACGACGGCGGCGTATACGTGACTCTTTGACGTTTTCTTGACGCTTCAAGGTGATCAAGACTTATGCCATCACCAATGCACAAGACAGCCAACTAGAGGGCTGCGTCAGTATTGTGCCTGCCGAGCCGAGTCAGTGTATATGCTGCGAGTGGGACTTCGTCTACTAGTACGAATGTGCGGCGCCGCGGCTTCTGGACGGGGTCAGTAGTAGTAGTAGTAGTAGTAGTAGTCAGTCTTCTACAAGCTTCGAGCTTGTGATCGCGGTTTGCCAGTCTGGGACACGATCCGCGTTTGCACGGAGCAGCACGAATTAAGGAATCTGGATCGACATCGGGCGCAGTAGTTACCTCAGCTTGGCCCTGTAGTTTGAGCACGCCATTGCCATTGCTTACTTACTATATGCGAGAACTGAGTGTGTCCGCGCTTCGATGCGCTGTGTCTCTACCGACGTAGTGCAATGTACACCTTGCCTAGTTGTGCCTACGTATCCCGCGTTACATCTCTCTTGTCATTATGGTCGTTGTCCTTTATTTCTCATAGGGGTAATAGATAGTGCTCTGGAAGGATATCTGTGACCATTCGGGATTGCATGTTATGTAATCAGGCTTACGCAAGACCTTGCACTCAGTGCCGTGGGCGAATACGAGTAAAACGGTACATGGGTGGACATTCCTGACCGCTGAATGCTGCGAAACGAGTCGTGATAGGCTGGGAGTGTTTCTGTTGACGCTTCGTGCCGAATGCTCACGTCAGTATGCGCCGGGCACGCAATCGCCTGGGTATGACCAATCCTGGCACAGTCGGGAGCAATGACGAGTGCGGGGTATAAATGGCCAAAACGCAAATCCATCGTTATCCCACGACCACTACAAGTCTCCTACCCGCAGAGTCGACAGCAACCACAGCAATATGTCGTTCGCCGCCCCGCCGCCCCCTCCACCTACCGCGCTGTGCGTTCAGCGAATAGCGCAGACAACTTGGACTGACGCGTCGACAGTGCGCGTTACCGCAACCTGTCCAAGCTGGCCAGCGTCTTCGTGTCGCCCATCTGTCTTGGCGCCATGTCTATCGGCGACCAGTGGCACAAGATCGGCTTTGGGTCCATGGACAAGGAGCAGTCGTTCAAGCTCCTGGACGCGTACTACAATGCCGGTGGCAACTTCATCGACACGGCCAACAACTAGTAAGCACTGATTCTCCGTCGCCTCTCGCGTTGACGCATGACTCTTCTCAAGCCAGGATGAAACGTCCGAGCAGTTCCTCGGCGAGTGGATGGAGAGCCGCAAGTGTCGGGACCATATCGTCCTTGCGACGAAGGTGCGTCAATGCTATTGAGATGCTGCGATGTCGTAATCTGACTTGTGCCAAGTTCTCTATCAACTACAAGCGTGGCGATACGGCCATGCCTCCTCATGCGAAAATCAACTATGTCGGCAACAACGCCAAGTCTATGCGCACGTCCCTTCGCGACTCGCTGAAGAAGCTCCGCACCGACTACGTCGACATCCTCTACGTTCACTGGTGGGGCTATGACACGTCTATCCCGGAGCTCATGGGTCATCTCCACGATCTCGTCGCGTCGGGCAAGGTTCTCTACCTCGGTGTCAGCGACACTCCCGCATGGGTCGTCGCTCAGGCGAATATGTGGGCGACGTTGAACGGCAAGACGCCTTTCTCCATCTACCAGGGTGCGTGGAACGTTATGGACCGCGCCTTCGAACGCGACATTATCCCCATGGCGCGTGAGTGGGGGATGGCGCTCGCACCGTGGAACGTCCTTGCCGGCGGCAAGCTTCGTACCGATGAGGAGGAGGAGAGACGTAAGAAGACTGGAGAGAAGGGACGCGACGTGTTCGGAGCTGGCTGGGAGCGTACTCCTGACGAGAAGAAGATGTGCCAGGCGCTCGAGAAGGTCGCGAAGGAGGTTGGCGGTGCAAGCATCACTGGTGGTACGTCTCTTGCTCATATGCAGTCGTATCGACTACTAACGCACTGTCCTCTCTATAGTGGCCATTGCCTACTTGATGCATAAGACGCCATACGTCTTCCCTATCATTGGAGGGCGCAAAGTCGAGCATCTTATGGAGAACGTCAAGGCACTCGACATCAGTCTCACCCCTGCGCAAATCGAGTTCATCGAGAGCGTCGTGCCCTTCGATATCGGCTTCCCTCACTCATTCGTCGTGCGTATTATGCTCCTGTCTCGCTTGCCCAAGTCTCACAATGTGCAGGGCACTGGCACCAAGCCGAACATGTTCATTACGATGTCGGGACACGTCGACCTCGTCAAGTTTGTTGAGCCCATTCGACCTGCGCAGCAGTGAGTGGGCAGAGGCCATGTAGCATCCACAATGACAATCAGCGTTCCGTCGCTTCCCGTAATACTGCACTCCGTAAGAGTTTGGGTTCAACATGCCAATCCCTAAGTTCTTCTGAGGACTAAACGTTTCCCTGAAAACCGCAGAACTCAATCCATGGCACTCTGAACATGCTTCAGCGTAAGTATATTGCAAGGGAATTTCTAGTACACCTGGTGGATCGCGCGGGCTCAAGACGATGGCTGGATAGGCTGAGCACGCGGTGCAAAGTCTACCTGCCCGGTGATCTGGTAGAAGATATTAGGATGGGTCCCGTCACCCTGAAGCGAAGTCAGGATGGAGAGAACGCTCGTGTAGGCAAGGACTCACAACGAAGTTGTGCGGGAATCCGAGATCGAACGGCACAACGCTCTCGATGGACGCAATTTGGTCAGGGGTCAAACGGATCTCGAGGGCCTTGATGTTGTCCATGAGGTGCTCTACTTTGCGCCCGCCGACGATGGGGAACACGTAGGGCGTCTTCTGCATGAGATATGCAATCGCGACTGAGCGGCGAGCATTAGTGGATCGTTTACGCAATATTTGTCGTCGCGTACCTGCCGTGATGCTCGTCGTGCCGACTTCTTTCGCGACCTTTTCGAGCGCGAGAGACATCTTCCTTTCATCCGGGGTACGCTCCCAGCCAGCGCCCTGAGTGTCGCGTCCCTTCTCGCCCGTCTGCCTGCGCCTCTCCTCCTCCGCGTCTGTGCGCAGCTTGCCGCCGGCGAGGACGTTCCAAGGTGCAAGCGCCATCCCCCACTCGCGAGCCATCGGGATGATATCCCGTTCGAAGGAACGGTCCATGACGTTCCATGCCCCCTGGTAGACGGAGAAAGGCGTCTTGCCGTGCAGCGTAGCCCACATGTTGGCCTGGGAGACGACCCAGGCAGGAGTGTCGCTGACGCCGAGGTAGAGGACCTTGCCAGATGCGACGAGGTCATGAAGGTGACCCATGATCTCCGGGATAGAGGTGTCGTATCCCCACCAGTGGACGTAGAGGATGTCGATGTAGTCGGTGCGGAGCTTCCGAAGGGAGTCGCGGACGGACGTGCGCATGGACTTCGCGCTGTTGCCGAGGTAGTTGAGCCTTGCATGCGGCAAGATGCTCTTGTCAGCGCCCTTGTAGTTCAGCGAATACTGATCGATGTCATTCAGTGAGGTAAATATCGAGCGGGCTATACAAAACGCACCTTTGTGGCAATGACGATGTGGTCGCGGATTTTGCGAGACTCCATCCACTCGCCGATGAACTCTTCGGACGACTCGTCCTGGCTGTGAGCCGGGATGTCAACGTCTTGCTCGTAGAAATCGCGTAAGATGGAACGTACTAAGAGTTGGCGGTGTCGATGAAGTTCCCGCCAGCAGTGTAGAACGCGTCAAGCAGCTTGAATGACTGTTCCTTGTCCATGTACGCGAACCCAATCTTGTGCCACTTGTCACCGATAGACATCGCGCCCAGACAGATGGGAGAAACGAGAACACCTGCCAGCTTAGACAGGTTGCGGTACCGCGCCCTGGAAGATCGTGGATGATCAGTCTGTCGGACGCCGACTTCGGGACAGCAACGCACAAGGCAGTAGGCGGCGGTGGTGCGTGTGTGTAAGCGCTTTCCTTTTCCTCGGCCATGGTTTGCGAACGAGGTGGAAGTGAGGATGTAGGTGACTGTGCTCTTCACGAAGCCTTTTATACTGCGAGGCCTGAGCCCAGATCTTCATACAGACTTCCCAACATAAGGGGTGCGATTTCTCCGTGCAGTGCGAATGACAAGGTCCTTGTCAGCCATGGCCAGTCCGTTGCGCTCGTATGTCCGATACCGGATATAATCGCGACCAAAATCGCGCGCAGATGCAGAGCCGTCCAGATCAAGATATACAATCCCCAGAGGTTGAGCGAGGCTCAATGAGTCTGACACAATAGAAAGCCGGGATGAGACAGCAGAGCGAACAAATCGAACGATGCGCCGGATGTATGGAGCAGTATCTCCGGCACTTTGATTGGTACTTCCACTTGCCCAAATTGTCGCAGCCAAGTGATTCCGTCTTCCTCACCGCCGACTATTTGGGAAAGAGCCTATACCCTATGCTCACACAATGAGGCAACTCGTACACCTAGCGAACCTGGGCCCACCCTGCTCGCACGAACTGCCATCCTGCTCCCAGGTGCCGCACCTTCACGTACGCCGACATGAGCGACGCTGCATGCTTCTCTAGCCGCCCCGGGATTGCTTTTCCTTGGGCGCTGCGGCCTGGGCAGAACGAGATCGTCTGCAGCGCTCTGCACGTACCAAATAGCGCAGAGCCCTCCGGACAATTCGGACGAGTCGGACGACCGTTCTGTCCTGTATCTGCAGCGTCGCCAATCGATCTTCGCGTGCATGTGTCTATCTCGCGTTTGGCACACGGTGATATGCCCAGGGTTACTGCTAAACCCGCTGGCCGTCTTTGGTATACAGCAATCCGCTTCACAGAACCATGAGTCATGCAGGATGCGGTATTATTGTCCTGCTCTTGCCGTTGGAGTCGTCGTCCACGCCATCTTTGATTATACGATGAAGCCCTCGTATATCTGGAACTTTTCAGCTCAATTTCCACACAAGGGACATGTTCGTGTCTGCTCATACTGATCTACGGGTGCACGCTTCGTAGTATTGAAGAGCGTCGGCTTCTGTCCTGCTTGTTGTCACCGAGTGCGCTAAGCCAAATCCTCCTGGGCATACTGGATCCGTAACTCTATGCGCAGACACTACATCGTCGTTCTCGTGGCAGTAGATCTGGACTTGACTGCTTCGATTGTGGACCCAACGGCGTTACAGCTTTACATCACCCTTGCTACCCGGCTGACTATTCAGGTCCTTATCTCGCATGACAGCCCCTGGATCGGCGACAGAGGGCCCCCCAGGGAAGAAAACAACCCAGGGCGGAGTAGAAACAGAACGGACCAGTCATGGCTGACGCCGCCTCGCCGTCCTCGCTATTCGGGCCTCCCCCGCCGCCTGTGGAGCGTCTTCGACTGGACCACCTTGCGACCAACCATCCTGCCTATAAAGAGTCCACGAGAGGAGTCTTAGAGATACCAGACGGGTTCAACGATCTCCTCCAACGCTTACTCAAGCCGTACGGATACGAGGCGCGCGATGCCGTGCGCAAAACTACCTTTACGCACGACAGTACTGGCAGAAAGGAGCTTGTTGCCGTCAAGGTTATCGCAAAGAGCAGACTCGTACGTTTACGTGCACGACGCGGTATATCTGTGTATGAGAGGAATTTGATTTATCTTCTTTGCAGGTGTTTGTGACTCGGGAACTCGGCGCATGGCGTGCCTTGCACCACGAGCATGTCCTCCAGTTGTACGGCCATTGTACACTCGAGAAGCACATTGTGCTTGTGTCTCCCTGGATGCTTCATGGCGATCTGCGCCATTATCTCATCGACAAGCATGACGCCAACAGACAGGAACTCGTATGTCCCACTACCCGCCAGCTGAACGTGGTCAGTGTGATAGGGCTCACCCCCAATCACAGATAGTTCAGGTTGCAAATGGTTTGGTTTATCTCCACGACGAGGCGGGAATCGTACATGGTGACATAAAGGCAGTGCGTCTACATGATCCCCATGATCCACTACATGTTGACGCTCAACACTGCGCGCAGGAGAACATCCTCATCGATGCCGTTGGGAATGTCAAGATCGCCGACTTCGGTCTGAGCACCAGGGTCGAGAAACGTGTCGGAGAGAGGACGACTGGGGATACAATTCGACGCTACAACACGGTGCAGTTCTCCGCCCCGGAGCTGCTTCTTGATGAAGCTCGATCGCCACTAGCACAGCCGACCGAAACTTTCCTTGCTCTCCCGTCCCCAGAGTCGAAGCTGCGTTCAAAGACGCGGGAGAGCGACATCTTCGCCTTTGCGATGCTCATGTTAGAAGTGCGCAGCGTTATTTGACCCAAAGCGACTTCTATTAACAAGCCTCGCAGACCTTTACGGGCAAAGCGCCCTGGGCTAACTGTAGCCATGCACAAATTATAGTCAAGGTCGCGCACCTGGGACAACGTCCGACTGT
Source organism: Exidia glandulosa HHB12029 (assembly GCA_001632375.1). Classification (NCBI taxonomy): domain Eukaryota; kingdom Fungi; phylum Basidiomycota; class Agaricomycetes; order Auriculariales; family Exidiaceae; genus Exidia; species Exidia glandulosa. Next base: position 28,609 of record KV426087.1, on the reverse strand, counting down.
CGACGGAGAAGGCAAAGCTCTTGCTACCGCTCGGGGTATGAATGACGGCTACTGGGTCGTATACATGTGGTGCTCGGAGCACGAGCCGCGCGATCGACTACAGATCAAGGAAGTGCACGACCTTCTGCACCTCCTCCGAGACGAGAACGCGCTTCTGTCCCCACTGGCGGACTTTCCAACGGACGAAGATCTCCGAAGATCGACGTCGGCTGCAGGCACAACGATTGGACATGTCCCGTCGGTGCGCAAGAAGAAGTCCTTGCTTTCTGCGGGCATGAGCGCAGTGAAGCGGGTACGCAAGGCAATGTCTCTTCAACAAGGGACAGGTCATATGCCGATTGTGGCCGACGACAAATGGAGGAAGGAGTCTCTCGCGCGGTCAAAATCAAGTGCGTATATGCACGTCCGCCCCCGAAAATGAGCATATCATTGACGTCGGGCAGCCGAGTTGGAACGTCACACTCGCGAGCCTCAGACTTCCGTCGAGCTTGCGAGTTCATTGTCCTCAATGTGGCCGGACTCATGCGTGACGCAGGAGCTGTGGCAGAAGTTTAAGGAGTATATCGAGCGGAACAAGGATGCCTTGGGTTACGACCCGTCGTCTTTGGGCCCGGATATGACGCAAGTAGAATAGAGACCGTGTGGGGACAACGAGTGTACGGACCTGAGACTTGTGCTCATGATGTTTAGATATTTTCACGTTGGGGTTTCTTTCGCTAGGACATTTGTATCGTAATTCTTTATCAGTGTACGTAGAAGCAGACTTGCCGAACTGGATACTATAATTGTTGAGACGGCGAAAGTGAAAGTAATAATTGAAACTAAGGAACGTACAGCGTATAGAAGATAATGCAAAAAAGTCGAAGTCCGAGATAATAATAAACATGAGTGCGCGACACACAACAGAACAACCAAAAATCCGACAAGCGCAGTCCACCAGAAACCCCTTTATACCATGATGGCTCCACAGACGAGAGCAAACAGAGACGCGATGACAGCGAACGAGCCGCCGCGCAGAGCAACGGCGGCGTTGTCACCGTCTTCGGTCGTGTCTTCAGAGTCGTTTGTGCTGGACGGCGTCGCAGATGACGTTACACGTGGGGTGGTGCTGCTGGGGGGAGGAATTGCACCACCCTTGCGAGTGCTCGAGGAGCTGGAGCTCGCACCAGGCGCCGGGGCGGCAGTGTTGCCAGGGGCGGAGGTCGGGGCGGGCTGTGATGATGGTCAGACGCAGACAGGGACCATGTGCTGGAGGGCTTACGCCAGAGGCAGTGCCGTAGAGCTGCGCAGACTGGTACGGCGTGCAACTGCTCGACGCAGGGATGTCCGAGACGCCGGATTGGACGGGCTTCTGGTCATCACCGAGGCAGGATTCGAATACGTTCTCCTTGTACTCGTTGGGAACGTTCACTTCGCAGCCAACTGCACAGAACTCGTCAGATACGCGGCTGTGATACCAGTTGGAATTAACACATACGGGTGTCGAGGGTGTGACGGCAGAGACCAGCGGCGTTGGGCGCCTTCGGGTCGCACAGCTTCTGGCAGAAGATGTTAGAACCCATGAATGCGTGCCATGTCCGGCTTTGAGTGGGGACGCCGTGAGCGCTGCCCATGCTCGTCGAGTAGGCGACCGCGCCGATGGGGTTACCACGGGTGTCCTGGCCTCCAGAGTCGAGTTCGCCGCCCTCATCGTCACCCTTGATGTTGATCAAGGTCTGGTCGATGTGGCCGGTGACTGAGACGTAGCTCGGCGTGCGGATGAACTGCACGGCCTTGAGCGCGCCCGGCGGGATACTGCGAAGCGAAGCGCCCAAGTCAGCAAACAGCGTTCGACGATAGGGGCGCATCGCAACTGACACTCTGCCGCCCCTGCCCGACTTGGTGCACCACACGACCATCTCGCCCTCGACGTCGCCGACGACAGAGTTGGGCGCCTGACCGCCCCAGAGGCAGAAGTCTGATTGGGCAGCTTAGTCGACACGTAGCCAAGCAACGACGCCGTACGAACCGTCGATGGAGTTGACGATGAGGGTTTGGCAAAGGGAGTTGGGGCCCTCCGTCGTGCTGTTGCACTGGTTGTAGCCAGCTTGCGGGCCGCGCCAGTTGGGGTCATCCGCGATACGGGGTTGAGAGGTGTCGACTTGGTACGGCTGCACGAGATCAGGACGAGCAATTCCAAAATGCACAGTAAACGCACGAGACGGTTGTAAGGGAAACTGCTAAGCGTAAGTATACAACTCCTCGTATCTTTGAATGTGCGTACGCTTTGCCCACAAGCAATTGTACCGATGTATCAGTCGGGTTCGCGTTGAGCGGGTGGTTAGGGCCGTCAGGCTGGGCCACGACGGCGGCAACGAGAGCTGCAAGAACAACGGAAAGCATTTTGGGCAGAAAGCAAAGGATAAGGATAATAAAGCAGAAAAAAGGAGAAGAGAGAAAGGTGAAGGTGGGAGGGAGAAAACGGAGTTCACTTGCACATGACCGTTGCTTTATATGGCCTGGTGATTGATCACAGTCGGCACAGCCGCCGCCGCAGGCGCGCGCTGGCAGCGCTTCCGACTCCGAGGAAATTCAGGATTTTACATCCGAAAAGCCGACCTTTTCAAGATGGTACACGAGCTGAGTAGGGGAGTTTCGACCATCTCAGTGCTGTAATATCATCAGAATCCGTGACCGCGCTGTAGAGAAAGGTGCACACAGCAATCAGCGGTGGTCTGCACAGCGCTAGTATCATGATGAGCATTCCGTAGATGCGAGAGACGGTTCTGTGCTGAAACGTGGCAACCCATTGCGGTGACGCCCCTCCACTTCATACGGGACAGGCGCCGAGCTGCGGTACAGCGAATTGCAGTACCACTGACCGACTCCCATCGGGCATCGGAGCCTACAGCACTAAGCGACCGGAGAAGTCGTTGAGCAGGGCCGTGTTGTGGGAGAGCCTTGGAGTCGGCAGTAAGTCATTCGAAGAGTGCGACATGCGGCAGCAAGTATTCGTAGACGTGTCAAATTCGTTATACAGTCGGCTCTCTCTTCCGCTCCGGCAGTTGAGTGAGCGATTCGCGATGAATCCTCATCAGTAGTAAACATGTCGCCTGCGCTGGGTTCAGCATTACGTCCCAGCATGAGTAGCATCGACGACGTACACATCCCGCTACGATCGACAGGTTCGGGACGATGCCAATGAAATCTGCGTCAAGACGAGTAAGGAAGCGATGAAGCGAGGGACTGTAGCTGCTGACCGAGCAAGCATCCTGCGTTGCACTATCAGACCAGACTGTCACTCCGGCTACTGTTGGGAGCGAGCTTACCAAACGGCGGGTCGCCTGGCATAACGCCGCGCACAGACGGTAATGCGAACAACCCGGCGAAGGGAAGCGCGACACTATCCAAGCCATCAGGTAGCTGCCGCCTTCCAAGCGTATAGACAAGTGTCATATACAGTATCGCCAGCGTGACCATCCCTGCGATGATTCAAGTCAGCATCGTAAACGGTTCGCAGGGCCAGCACGTACAGTTGAACACGATGATTAAAAACGCGCTAATCTTGATCACCATATTGCGCCTCAGCGTAATCCGAATCCACAGCTTTGTAGAAGAGCCTTGGAATCCGTCGAGATAGCTGTATTCCGTCGAAGCGATCCACTGCGCCTGAACTTTGTTGAAGACATTCGCCCCAATGACGGGATAAGTACTGTTCAAGTCTGCAGACGTCGCCGCGACGAGAACCTGTACTCGATACCTGATGAGTGTAGTCAGAGTAACGAACGCATCGGAATCGGCGGGCGGGTCACGCCTCCTTACATACCAGTCGAATGGATACAAGGAGTCGGTCTCAAGGCCGTTCAAGTTCAGCTCTCCTGAGCGAGGCTCTGTGGCAATGTCGAGCTCAATGAACTGTTCCCAGCCGGAATGTTTGAGTCCCGCTTGTGCAGCTTGCAGATCCAAGATTGAGGCGGATGCGTTGAAGCCATCGATTCCCAACGCGTCGCTAAAGATTCAAGCATTCAACATCTGGTAGAAGTCAAGACAATAGCTACGTACTCGTTGATGAAGAACGAGACGTCTGTGGCCACCGGGAAGCAGTCTGTAGGCTTCTCGCCGCAGACGTACGGCAGCCATCGGGTTGCTGAGCACAACTACGATGAGCGCGGGCCAGCGAAAGGAGGAGGCGTCGTACACAGCGTCTTCTCCGTCATGTCCCACTTTCGGATGCCCCCGTAAAGGAATAACTGTGAAAGCAGGTTGAGCATGAGAGGCATCCACTGAGCTCAGATGCGTACCCCGTTCTTTCGCGGTGGTTGACCATCTACGCCCACCACTTCGGGAGGTCCGTGATCGCTAGCTTTCACCTGCATACGAAACATCAACCACCAGTCCTCGGTCAAGGTAGAGCTTACCAGGAATAGTTCGCCAACGACAATCGTGATCACAAGCACCACCGCTATTACCGCACACGAGATTGCTACGCGTGCAACCCGCGTTCGCAGCCATCCTCCGAGCCACCACGACCAGTTGACTGAGGCACAGATGCCTCTCGACTGACACAGAACGCAGCAGGAAGGTGTGCGGTTGTCGTGCTCGCGCTCGTGCTCGTCGAGTTGCGCGTCCTGCGCCGCGGCAATGGAAACAGACATGCTCGTCGTACGGTGCTTGAGTGCAGGCGCGTTGACATCGAACCTGGAGGATTGAGGCGACGCGACCATTGGAATGGCCTCACCATAGGAATATGTATGAGCATGGCGAGGCGATCGTACGCTGGTCGGCGAGGCAGGCGTGACGAGGTCGTGAACGGACATGGCGCAAGTTGGTCTCGCACCAACTTGCGCCGGTTCCCCGAGTACTTGAGGCGCTCCTGCATGATTCGCGTGGCGCATTGTAAATAGTGCATGCCAGTTGGTCCCGCGATGGTTACGGATCGCGAGGAACTTCTTGAACTGAGGGGAGACCTCAGTTCGGAGCTTGGGACAAGGAAAATTTCCCGAAGAGGATTGGACGCAGCACCAGAGCCCCTCTGTCCGGACAGGGTCGCCCGAAGAAAGACAGACAGCAAGCGATTGTCGAGGCGGCACTTGAGTACCCGAGATCCAGGAACACAACCGCGTAAATGCCAGGACTAAGGAGGCCAATGGCACCAGAATACTGGGCAAGTCGGTATCCCGAGTGGAGCTCTTGGGTATACATGTCCTGGGTAAAAAGCAAGGTGTAGCTGATGTGCGAAGGGTGCGAGTTCAAAATGCGGATATTACCGACGGACCTAAGGCTATCAAGTGGTCGGTAGTCAATATTGTGTACCTTACGGGAAGTACGGGCAGACACGATATGAAGACAGTATACCAGGCACGACATTGCTATGCCAGCTCATGAGCTCATTGCATGCAAGCAGGATTGTTGGTTGCCTCACTGTACTGATTCAGATGACGAAATACAAGAAAATCACGTATGACACAGCATCTGCAGTCGAATCCGTTACACAGTCGGTGTTCTCTTCCGCTCCGGCAGTTGAGTGAGCGATTCGCGATGAATCCTCGCAAGGAGCAAGCACGTTGCCTGTGCTGGATTCAGCTTTGCGTCGCAATATGAGCGACTCAGCGACGACGCACACATCCCGCGACGATAGATAGGTTCGGGACAATACCGATGAAGTCTGAGTCGAGACGTGTCAGGAAGCATGCATCGAGAGGCGTGAATACTGACCAAGCAAGCATCCTGTGTTGCATTATTAGAACCAGACTTTCACTCGAAGTCCTTTGGCAAGCGAACTCACCAAACGGCGGGTCTCCTGGCATGACGCCGCGCACAGACGGTAAGGCGAACAAGCCGGCGAAGGGAAGCGTGACACTGTCTAAGCCATCGGGTAGCTGCCGCCTTCCAAGCGTATAGACAAGTGTCATATACAGTATCGCCAGAGTGACCATCCCTGCGACGATTTAAGTCACTACATTGAACGACTCAGGGGAAGATCACAGCTGCACGTACAATTGAACACGATGATGAGGAAGGCGCTGATTTTGATCACCATGTTGCGTTCCAACGTGATGTGAATAAAGAGTTTGGTGGAGGAGCTCTGGAAGTCGTCGAGATAGCCATAGTCCGTAGAAGCGATCCACTGCGCCTGAACCTTATTGAATATATGAGCGCCAATGACGGGAACGGTGTTGTTTAAGTCGGCGGACGTCACGGCGGCAACGAGGACTTGTACTCGATACCTGCGAGAACACTGTTAAAGTGACGGAGGTAAGAAAAGGGTCGCGTACCAGTCGAATGGGTACAAGGAGTCTGTCTCGAGGCCCTTCAAGTTAGATTCACCCGAGCGAGGCTCCGTCTCTATGTCGAGCTCAAGGAACTGTTCCCAGCCGTGGTGTCTGAATCCCGTTTGCGCAGACTGCAGATCCAAAACAGATGCAGATGCATTGAAGCCGTTAATTCCCAGCGCAGCGCTTGAACTCTCGTTCAGTACTTAAAGCTTCGACAGCCAAGACGAACGGACGTACTCATCGATGAAGAATGATAGGTCGCTAGTCGTTTGCGAGCAGTCGGTAGGTTTCTCGCCGCAGGTATACGGAAGCCAGCGAGTCGCTAAATAAGAATTGATGAACGCATGTATGCAAGACGAGGCGGCGTCGTACATAGTGTCTTCTCCGTCATATCCCACTTGCGGATACCCCCGTATAGGAATATCTATGAAATCAGGTTGAACATAGGATATAAATGCGCCATCTCAGCTACGTACGCCATTCTGTCGAGGTGGTTGACCTCCCACACCGAGGACCTCGGGGAGACCATGATCACCCGCTTTCACCTGCACGTTACGAGTTAAAAGTGACGAAACTCGGTCTGCGAGGAGCGCACCAAAAACAAGATACCAATCACACTCGTGATCACAAGCACGCTAGCTATGACCGCTAATAAAATCAATATGCGTGCGATGCGCGTTCGCAGCCATCCACCGAGCCCCGACGAAGTCCTGCGTTCTTCCTCACGCTCGTAGAGTCGCGAGTCCTGAGGCGTAGCATAGGGATCAAATGTGCTTGTAGCACGGTGTTTGAGAGGCGGCCTATTCACATCGAACCTGGAGGACTGGGGCGACGCGACCGCTGGAATTGCTTCGCCGTACGAGTACGTATGAGCATGGTGAGGCGATCGCAGGTTCGTAGGAGAGGCGGGCGTAGTGAGATAGTGGATAGACATGGTGCAAGGTGGTGTTGCGCCTGTTCCCCGAGGACTTTAAGTCCCCCCTGCATGTTTGGCATGGCGGATGGAGAGCGGTGCATAGCTGTCGGTGCCGCAACGACCAGGATCGCAAGGAACTTCTCGAAACCTGCCTGTAAGTGCCACAAGAACAATGTTGCGGCCACTAGCGGCGAGAACAACGTTGCACACGCTGTATCTGGACGAGGGGGGACAACGAAGCGTCGGACAGATCTCTTCATGCAAGTCGTTAGACAACATCTGCTCCGCTCGTGGCTATTGCGTTGCATCGCCGTAGTTGAGCGGGTCAGATCCTTCGCTGAGTGCAGGGATTGTAGCTCCTTTCGGGGCAGGTCCAGGATGCGCACGCAGCCTTCAAGTTCCGTAGACATTTGCAGGCAGCTGAAACCGAGAGAAGATCTCAGTTTCGGATTTGGGGGGAGGCAAACGTTCCTGAAAAGGATTGGACGTAGTGCCAGAGACTCTCTGTCCGGAAAGGGTGGCTCGAAGCAAGACAAGGAGCAAGCGGTTGTCGAGCCAACTGAGTACCCGAGATCTAGGGACAGAATCGCGAGCCATAAACAAAAACTCCAGGTATGGCAATAGTCCTACTAGGCGTGTCCTGGGTAGCAAGCAAGGTGTCGCTCATGTGTCAAGGCGATAGTGTGGTTCGGGTCCAAGATGCGGATGTTGCCGACGGACCTATCGGTAATGTCTTCCGCGCTTTCCCCTCGCACGCCGGTTCGCGCGTCGTCGCCGCTGGGCCTGCCGTCGCCCACGCCCCAGAGGTCCCCAGGACCTTCCACTACCACATTCGCAGCAACTGCCGCGCCATTGAAGTCTCCAACCATGCACCAGTCGCCCGCAACGTCCACCGCAGGCCGGGCGACGCCTAAAGGCCGCGCACGCGATCTGCTTCGTAAACACTACGGACTTGGGTTACCAGGACCTCCAGCGCCGCTTCCTGGGCGACCGAATGACCCCATGGACCTTGGTGCGTTCTCTGGCTGTTGCAGCTGCAGCAGGAGCTTACTGGTGCGCAGATTCGACAGCATTCGACGCCAAGGCGTACTATGAGCAATTGATTACCACGAGCCCTCTCGTCGCGCTGCTTAAGCGCGAAAATGAACTACTAGGAGGTATGTCGGTTCCACATACCAGGAAATATATCTCACAGCGACATTCAGAGATCCGGCAATTAGACAGCGAGCGGCAGTCACTCGTATACAACCACCACCACGAACTTATAGCAGCGAGTGACACTATCGGCGCAATGCGCATACGTGCGGAGAGCCTGGACGCAGACCTCGACAAGTTGCGAAGTGCATTCGACGACATCTCGAGGCTGAGCGCCGAGTGCAGTCCCGAGGCGGCGTTGCCAACCGCCGTGGGGAAAGGTTTCGCTCACGCAAAGGAATTGCCTGTACCACCGGTTGCAGAGGACGAGGACGATGTGCCAAACCCTTCTCCGGTCGGCTCTCCATGACAGCTGGAAGTTCAAGGGCTGTAGCTTCTCGTGCGCGAAACGTCTTTCACAGATGATAGCGATAAGCTGAATGTCTTACAGGATATATTACGATATTCAATATGTAGCATACCTCATCATTGTGTATTACACGATCTCTCTCGCGAATCGGTGGTTTCCTCGTCAGGCAACCCGCATTTCTGGCCCCAGGTCCCATATTCGCATTGTCTTCGTCGAAATGTGCTGCGCGCGCACACTCAAGTGACTTCGTCATCTGCACGCCAGAACCTCCACCTGCGCGTATATTTATCCACGTCCGCAAAACACACTGCTCCCTGCCGCCATTAGCGCACTGGTTCCTCGCGCAGCATCGTCGACATGGCACTTCGCGTAACGTGTCGGCGTCCAGTGCGTCGCGAACCACTCTTTGCGCGTGCCATCTCACCAGCGGAGTATTACCGGACGAGTCAGCTGGCTCGTGCGCCGTGCGTTGTGGTTTCATCGGCGTCTACGACGACGCCCTGACGAAGCACGGTGCCAACGAGCACTTCGACAGGCCTAGCATGGACAGCTCTCTGCCGTGCGGGGTAAGATAAAAGCTACTCGCTGTGGGGTACGGGGCTTGGTTCTTTGTGCAAGAACTGACCGCAATGCCTCGCTTCCTCCTCCCCACGTTCGCCCTTCTGGCATTCAGCACCATCGCGGCTGTAGCGCAGCGGTCGACTGTACGCCGCGCGTGTGGGAGCACGTTGAGCAGGGAGAAGGCGCTCGCGAACGAGGCGCACTTCAACTCTATGCTCGCCAACCACACGGCCCAACCTCACGCATTCGCAACGCTCGCCACTGCCGCGCCTGTAATACCTGTAAGCTTATGTTGCATACGGCTTTGCCTTTCTAGTGCTAACGTTCTTGAAGGTATATTGGCATGTCATCCAGAAGGACAGCACCGCTGCAGGAGGCAGCATAACTGCCGCCCAGATCCAAGAGCAGATGGAAGTCCTTAACACCGACTTCGCCGCCACGGGCTTGTCCTTCACTCTTGCCGGGACGGACTACACAACGAACCAGACTTGGTTCGACGAGCTGGGGCCGGCTAGCACATACGAAGTGGACGCGAAGACGCTGCTACGCAAGGGCGGAGTGAACGCGTTGAACGTCTACACCGTCGGTCTCACGGATGTCGGCGGTCTGCTGGGATTCACGTCGTATCCTGCGGACTATACGAGCAACCCGATATTGGACGGCACCGTCATCCTTTACTCGTCGTTGCCAGGCGGGAGCGCGGTCGACTATAACCTCGGGCGGACGTTGACGCACGAGACGGGACATTGGGTCGGGCTTTACCACCCCTTCGATGGCGTATGTCGCCTTCTCCAATTCGTCGAAGATATCGTTTGCTGACGACTTATGCAGGGCTGTGGATCTGGCGACTTCGTCTCTGATACTCCATCGGAGGGTAAGCATATCTCCACAATGTTACCTGTGCGGGATTCTGACAATGGTCTCCAGCTTCGCCTGCGTTCTACTGCCCAACAGGCCGCAGCACCTGCGGTGGCGTTGACCCCATTCGTAAGTCTTCATTTGCCCGCTTTCTACACCCCGGCTAACCATCGCGCTTCCAGACAACTTCATGGAGTGCGTCACTCGTTCGGTTGTCCCTTCCTCGCGTATTGACTAACGCCATGAACAGCTACACTTACGACTCATGCATGAACCAGTTTACGCCAGGCCAGATCACGCGCATGCGCAGCCAGATATCCATGTACCGCGGCATCGCCGTGTCCGCTCCCGTCGCTGCGACAACGTCCACGATTTTGCCGATCGTTACACCTGCGAGCACTGTCCCACCTACTGCCACGGGGAGACCGACTGCCAGCAGGCCTCCCAGCACAGCAGCTCCGACGAGTACGAGCGCGCCCGCATCGACACCCAACGTCCCCGTCTCCACACCAAGCGCGCCTGCATCGACGCCTAACGCGCCTGCATCGACGCCTAGTGTACCGGCATCTACGAAGCCGCCTGCCTCGACAGCCAGCACCACCGCATCCGCGCCTGCTGCTCTTCAGACTATGTGGGGTCAATGTGGCGTGCGTCTTCTGCTGTTCGTGTCCGTGTTCATCGGCTAACGTTTCGACAGGGCCAGGGCTACGCGGGGCCGACGGTCTGCCCGTCAGGGACGAAGTGCACTACCTCCAGCATATGTGCGTTGATTCTGGCGGCTTATCGCTAGAACAGGATGTTCACATCTTTCGTTCGTTGCAGACTACTCGCAATGTATACCGTCTTGAAAGCGAGCAGCAGGACGAGGCAAATGTGAAGGGCAAGGCGATGTACGGGCATCGGCTGCCGGTGCCGATATTGGACGCCCAGGGTTGGACTGTGGCGCCGCAGACACAGTATATAGGGCGGGGTGACAGGACCTAATCGAAGCCATCTAACCCCACACATCTATCCTTTTGTCAAAGACTCGCGAACGGCCTTGACCATGGGCGGGTGGGATAGTTACTGTTTCGTGAGGCCATGCCGCACTCGCAGCCCGCTCAACCACGTCGTAACGCCCTTGTAGATCTGCGCCGGCCAAGCGCAAGCGGCAGAATACTTGCGCTCGCAGCTAGAAGAATACGCGGGAGTCCCAAAACCTAACCCGGTCTTTCTCTTCGACGCGGCGGACGAGGCTTTCCAGACCGACCTCGTCTCCATCGGGCCATACGACACGAAGTCGGACGAGCCGCTGATCGATCCCGACAAGATTCCCGGGAACAAACGCGAAATGCGCCGGCTGAAGGGCGTCGAAACGGGCACGATCCGTAAAATACGGGATCTCTGCCCTGGGGACAACCATTGGGTTGGCGGACTGGAGCGGCGCGTGAAAGTGCGCGGGCGCGCGGGGAGTTTTGTTATCTCCGCGACGGTGTACCCCTTCGGCCATGCCCTGTGCTTTGAGCTGCTCAGGTTGTGGTGTCCGCGACTTATGGCGCCTGTTGGTGTGTTCTGGAAGACCGTCTGCGCCGCGAACGGTCTGGAGTATACGACCATGATCAACGGCGTAGATTATGGGTACATCTCGGGCTCGATGGAGCAGTACGTCTTGATGCTACATGGGTACGACCAGAATCTCCCTCCTGAACTCGTGGAGGATCTGGGAAAGGAGGACGTGGAGCCTGAGATCAACAAGAACGTTTTGCGCGATTGGTGGTTCGGTAAAGGGGGGATGTATTGTTGGGTACGGCCGGACAAGTACGTGTATTTCCGCTTGTCCGACCGATAATTGACTTGAAATCGCACGGGTGGTAGTTTCCCAGTCGCTGAAGCACGCGCTACGCCTTTCGTCCTCGCCTCGTTTACCGAGCGTCACAATGCAACTCCAGTCCCCGCACCTGCAGTCTCACTCACCACACTCCCGCTCGACGTCCTCCTCGAACTTACACCCTACCTCTCACTGCACGACGCACTCGCCCTCCTTTGCCTGTGCAGGACCTTGCGCTCCGAGCTTCTCCCGGTCGCGGATACGCTCGTTAAGCGCACAATCCCCGAGTGGATGCGTCCCGCAGATGCGGGTGCGACATTGACAGGCGCGGAAGAGCCGTTCCCGTGGTTGTCGTACGCACGCGAGTGCGCTCGCTCAACGTCAATTCGGAATCGGAAGCGTATATGGGACGTATGTCAACAGATCGAGGCTCTCGCTGTGCAACATGGCATTCTCTCATCTTCTAGCGTCATCGTGTCCTGAGTGCACATGTCTCTGAGACCGTTTCTCAGGGAGGGATACTACACGCATATGACGCCGTGTCACCTCGGTCGAGCTCGAGTACTCCGCTGATCCTATATCTCTCCATTCTGTAGCGACTTCTCTATTATAACTCTTATTGAGGATATGGGACCACGAAGAGCACGCTGGAAGGAGAAGCTCGGAGAGCATGCCAATACAGACACTGGCAGCTCGCTATCGCTAGTGTTGCAAAAGCCGTCGAAAACGCACTCTACTGATCATGACGCTCTCGTCCCCATGCTGACTATCCGCAGTGCGTACCGACGTAAACTGCCAGTGTGAGTTCCTGAGTCCTGAGACGTTGCGAATATATACGATAACGATAAACGGTCGATAGTCCATAGCCCTTGTATTTGTTCGCCGAGTAAGTGCGTGAAAACGGTCAGGAATGACGCAGACACGAATCGTGAAACTGAAAGCCAACTGAACTGAAGGCGGTCGGACCGCCTTCCGCTCCGAAATCGTCTCTTGGTCCCGACGTCGGACGTCCGCGCCAATATTGGACTGCAATGGCGCATTACCCTATAAAGCCTCAGACAAGCTGTTTCAAGTTGTCGTTTCCCCCAATTCCCAAGTGCCCGGCTCTGCGATCTGAGCTCTGGCCCGATGGGTGGATTCGACAGCTACTGCTTCGTGCGTCGTTCACTCCCCGCGGAGTAGTACTTCGCCGATACTCTAGTCTTCCAGATTTGCGGAGGGCACGCGCATGTGGTAGCACGCCTACGCGAGGAACTCGAGCGTGACGTAGGAATCCCCTTCCCCAACGTCAGCGCGCCATTCCGCTTCGACGCATCAGACGAAGCGTTCCATACCGACCTCGTCTCCATCGGGCCGTACGACGAATCCACTGACGAGGACCTGATCGACATATTCAAAATCTACAGACGTGCACGTGCTGTGCTGCCTGAGGAAGTCGAGCGTTTACAGGCGATCGACATCGAGACGATACGGATGATTCGAGGACTCGTTCCGGGCGACAATCATATGTACGGCAGTATCGAGCGGCGCGTGAAGCTCTCGCACGTCGGAAGATCGGATAGGTTCAGCATCAATGCTGCGGTGTACCCATTCGGCCATGCGCTGTGCTTCGAGTTGCTGAAGACGTGGCGTCCGAGGGTCATGAACCCCGTAGGGGTGTTCTGGAAGACCGTTTGCGCGACGAATGGGGTTGTCTACGCGAGCATGATCAATGGCGTAGACTACGGGGATATCTCCGGCTCGCTGGAGCAGTACGTTTGCGTGCTGCATGGGTATGGGTATGGGGCCGAGGAGAAGTTCCCACCACAGCTCGTGCAGAATCTAGCGAAGGAGGAGAATGATGTCGATACGGACGTTTTGGAGGACTGGTGGATCGGCGCAGGGCGCTTGTACTGCTGGGTGCGACCGGACAAGTACGTCTATTCCCGCCTACTCACCACACTAGTGTACACAACGACCGGCAACTTATAACTGACGCCAACGGATGTAGATTCCCAATTGCCGAAGCTCGCAACAACCCCTTCGTTCTCACCTCGTTTCCCGATCGTTCTCAGGCTGCAGCTCTCGCCGCGCTCCCGCTCGACATCCTCCTTGAGCTGTCTTCGCACCTGACGCTGTACGACATTCTCGCTCTATTCACGCTTTGCACGTCCCTCCGCTTGAAGCTGGTTCCGGTCGCCGACACGCTCGTCCGACGGAGTATCCCTGAATGGATGCGGCCGGACAACTCGGATGGAGACTCCGAGTCGTTCCCGTGGCTGGCGTATGCGCGCGAATGCTCCCGCTCACCCTCGATGTGCAACCGTAAGCGCATATGGCGCGTGTGTTATCAGATCGAGGCACTCGCTGTGCAGCATGGTGTCTTGCCTGCTTGATCATGTATGGTCAGGCCTTCAAGTCCGACTCGATTCTCCGAGTCGTATGGGCTTGGGGGACGGGGAGGGCATGTTTCTCAGTTTAGTTTGCGCGTTAATTGCTAGCTAAAGTATCATTTTCTGTTCTGGAGTCAAGGCTAAGAAGGATGGCTACAGTGCTCTACAGTATATGCACGTTTAACGTTCGCTTGCAGGGAACATGATTTCTTACGTACTCGCGGGAAGAGCAACGTTAACCACGAAGAGAACCTCTTTGTATGCAACGCAGAGCGTGACGTCGTGACTGTGAATATTGTGTTCATGAGAGTATCCGAACCGTATCACCGGACCTTCAAGTTCGAGTTCTCTCATCCCAGTGAGCCGTGTCAACATATCAAGGCACTCGCTGGGCAGCATGGAGTTCTTCCAGCGACGTAGTATGTATGGAACCGCGGGTAGCCTGCGCGTCTTTGTGCACTGTGTACTGTGTACAGTAAAGAGCGACTTGGGCGCCCATTCCGCGGACACGCACCGCCGCTGCGTGGACGCAAACATCCCGGGGGTCGACACGGTCAATACGCGTGTGAGCTTCGAGGTGCGATGATCCAACCCCCTCAACTCCAACTCTCTTTGTCGGGAGGAGATGAAGTAGTCCATAATGTCATAACGGTGGTGCGATGATCGCCACGGTGGGTGGTGCACATTCAAGTTGACAATTCAGCCGTCTAAACCCGAGCACGCATCGCTTATCAACTCGAACGGAACCGGATGTGGTGCTTCCACGTTGACTGGAAGGGTGCATCATCCAGGGTGAGGGTGCGTGTCGGGTCGGCGAACATGCGATCGGGCGCTGAAGGGTCCAGCTACACATGCACGGACTCCTGCACGAAGACGAGAGGACGAGGGTGACTCAAACAACAGCCGCCAGCACGACGATTTAGAAGAGATAGACTTGTTTGTACGACCCCCTCGGTGGTCTTCGAAATCGTGCGCGCGGCGGGCGCCACTGGCAGAAACTTGCCGCAGCTGTCCGAGTAGGTGCAGCCCACGGCTCACGCCTCTTATAGAGACAGGATCCGCCGGAGACTGAAGGCCTCCGAAGACGAAGGCGGTGAGCGTGTTGACAGTCCAGGGTGCTGCGCGTGGAAGTTCAAGTTGGATGGCCAACAAGCGCGAGAGAGTCGTACGGTCGCCAATAATATACTCGGGCGCCGCGGGAGGTCCATTAAGCTGCTGGTGGGCCAGACCCCGTCGGGATGAAGGCGACTGGTCGAGCGGCAGCTTTGTGCACGCGAGAACAGATGACGACTGCGAGCGTGAGTGGTAGCGTGTGTATCAAAGCTGGAGTTTCCACTGCAGGCAGGTGGTGACGCGATTCGGGGCGATGTAAAGAAGACGAGGTGACGCAGCGGACACGCTGACGGTAGTAGGGTTCACGGTCGAATGGCGAGACCCAGAGCTCGAGGATATAAACGCGCGCCTCCCTGGGCGGTGGGGCAGTGGCGAGAGTACGCCGCGTTAGACAGGACAGCGGCGCGCGGTGTGGTGGGTGGGTTGCGGGATTAATCGCGGGAGAACGTTGAGATGTAGGGTGTGCTTCTGGGTTCGGGCGATGTTCCTTAGGAAGGGCCAGGGACCAGCGCAGAGGCGATGTGGGGCAAATTTGGACTACTTACGATGGCGGGGAAAATAGGCTGCCCACGGCGTGAGAAAGGGAAAGGAGGTTGGAGGAGGAGGATTCACGGATCGATGGAGGACAGGACAGGGGGGCGGATGTGTGCGTCATGGATTGGAGGACGTCAGTGGGATTCAGACTGGGCGGCGATAGCGGAGATGGAGAGCGGGTTGCTATGACGCGGGCGGCCAACTCCGCACCCGGATACATTTAGTCTTTGCCCTTTCTCTCTCTCTCCACACTCCAAGCTCCCCTTGCCCTCTACCCGCGATGTGCTGGAACCAGATCATCTACGCCTGCAAGCACTCGCACCCGTCGTTCAGCCTCACGTGCAAGTGCGCGACACGGGGGAACGACGTCGCCACATCCATCCGCTGTCGCCCAGCCTGTCCAGGTCCCACGCCTGCAGAGCGCGCCGCCGCAGCCAACATCTCCGCCGTGTCGTAACACGGCGCGCACGACGAGCACGACGACGACGACGACGCATGCGGGGCCGTGACCACTGAGGTGCGCACCGGGCTGATCCCCCCTTTGTGGGCGCGCCACTCACGTACAGTGCAGGTCACGCCGGCCCCTCGCACATACACCTCGCCCAACGCGCACGCCGATACCCCTCGTCGGCCCTGTCGCCCGCGCTGGCTGGCTATGGCTCGGAATCGCCCGCCGCGCGCGCGCATTACGCCTACGTGACCGCGCTGCGCTGACGTCACATCTTTCTTGTCTGCATTGTTACGCTCTGCTCTTGCTCTTGCCTTGTATTACACGCCGCACGGATCCCCATCGTCTCTTTGCTCTCCCCCTACATCTGTACACTACACGCATACATCATCTAGACTACATCCGACTCGTCCTTTCCTAACTACCGTACAAAAAGTCTTACCTTACCTTTGTAATCTAAAAGTTAACTCCCCTATCAACGCACGTCTTCCGCCATCATACAAACTTCACTTGAGAGCTTCACAGACGCCGGGGGCTGCGTCGCTTCCTTCTTCTCATCGTCTCATGACCTGCACGCAGCACAGGACGCGATAAGAACGAACTCCTTTTACTCTACCCGGCGCCCGCCACTGTGTTCGCCGGTCACCTGCGCAGTGCGCGGCTTGCACTCGATTATCCACACCGCAACCAAGCGCCCGAGCGGTTCTCCGGACATCTGCGTGCGGGGGGTCGAGGCTCTGCGCAAAAATACGTTCAATTCGCTATTTTCTACTTCACGCGGGTGCACGTATATCGCTGAACCGACTCAGGCTGACATGGCATGGCGCCGAGCGCGTCATCCTCGTCCTAATCTCGCGAGATTCCGCGTTTGCCTTGAGTTCCCTCGGCGCGTCACTTTGTTTGTCCCTCACTCAGCCACGAGCATGCCACTCACTGCCTCAAACACGCTGCAGATCGTGTCTGTATTTGTTTCCTGCACCGGTCACCGTTCTGGCATCCCATCGAGACTCTCACACCCCCTCACCCTTCCATGTTTGGATACGGCGCCCGGCCGCTGTATTCGGCATACTCTTTCAGCGAACTTCGAAGTGACTGTGAGGTACTTACACTGGCATATCGCTTAGCTCGCTCTCCCTGTCACTGTGCAGGCGCTCGCTGTGCAGATCGCACCCTCCGCGGCGCGTCGCGCGGTAGGCGCTAAGTACTGCCGTGGAGGGACGGAGGGTGGTGGCTTGGCATGGAATGAGAGAACTCGAACTTGAAGCGCCGAGGCTTCCGGTGATACGATGCTCTCATGAAATCAACATTTCATAGTCACAACGTGCAGTTACCGTACATACAAAGACGTCTTCACGTGCGAGTACGTAAGAAATCACGTTCCCTGCTAAGTATAAGTATTAGTGAGATCGGACTGTACGTAAACGTGCGCATACTGTCAATATGGACTTCTTCATCCCTCCCGACGAAAAGAGTTGAGGGGTTGGCTCATCGTACTTCACGCTCTGGATCTCCCGTTCCGGAATGTTTGCCTCCAGGACCTGTACGTGTGTGTGTCCGCGGAATGGCTGTTTACCGTCACTGACACTGTACACAGTGCACTGCTCTCTGCTCTCATCGTCCATGTTTGGAAAGTTTGGACCACCCTCGCCAACCGTAGTTACTCACTGCATGCGGACAAGTGCGCGGCGTTACTTGCCCGTCTCGGCGGGTTCACAGTGTTAGCGATCGTGCGGTGCTAGTTATGGGACGAGCGGAAAAGAGGCCATACGCTGCAATACACTGAGCAGGAAGGATGTAAGTTCATTCGTATTGTCTCGACGTCGATCGCACGCAGACGTTCGACTTCTTCAGGACTCGGAAGCGCTGCCCATGCATCTCTATAGATTTTGAATATATCGATCAAGTCCTCGTCTGTAGTTTCGTCGTACCGCCCGATGGAGACGAGGTCGGTATGGAACGCTTCGTCTGATGCGTCGAAGCGGAATGGCGGACTGACGCTGGCGAACGGGATTCCTATGTCGCGCTCGAGCTCCTCGCGCAGCCGGTCTACCACGTGTGCATGCCCTCCGCACATCTGAAAGAATTGAGTATGAGTCTGAGGACGGCGAAGTACTACTCCGCGAGGAGTGAAGGCTGCCGTACGACGCACGAAGTAATAGCTGTCGAATCCACCCAGGGCATCAAGGAGGCGGGGCGTACGGCGAACTCGAGGCAGTTGTTGTCCGGGGCTTTATGCGGTGCAGTTCAATATTGGCGTGCACGTCTGACGTCGGGACGGGCAGACGCTTTCAGAGTCGGAAGGGCCTTGCCTTTCGATTTCGCGATTGCGCGTCTGCAGTTACCTCGTGACGCTATTGATGCATATTCATAACCCCACGAAGAAATACACGGGCTATGAGCTGTCGACCGTTTAGTATCTTGCAGTGTTCGCGACCTCACAGCAGCCACCTTTTTCATATTGACAATTTACATCGGTATACACTGCGAGTAGTCTGCACGGCGTCAGTAGAGTGCAAGGGAATATATAGGCCATCGACGCACATGCGTTTGATAATTGACATTTGCTGCCAGATGGACAAG
The DNA here is from genome assembly GCA_001632375.1 of Exidia glandulosa HHB12029. NCBI lineage: Eukaryota > Fungi > Basidiomycota > Agaricomycetes > Auriculariales > Exidiaceae > Exidia > Exidia glandulosa. Next base: position 9,662 of record KV426087.1, on the reverse strand, counting down.
TAGTCGGACCAGTGTATCCCATCCCCTGCAATGTGCTGTCAGCGAACCTCAGATCGATGCAAACTTGCGTGGAATACGCACACCACACTGTCCCCAGGCAGTCTGTTCCGCTTGTGGCGCGCTTGCCGTGCTCGAAGGATGGCTCGCGGTAGTAGGAGCACTAGACGCGGGGACAGACGCCGTCGGTGTAGTCGCAATGACTGTCGTGCTCGGAATCGACGCAGAGCTGGACGGTAGCGCTATTGTCGAGGTCGTAGATGGACTACCGGACGACGGCGAAACGGTGATGTTGCGGTAGAGCGCGATTTGACTCTGCATGCGTGCGATCTGGCCTGGGGTGAACTGGTTCATGCACGAGTCGTACGTGTAGCTTCAAGTGGTCGCGATTAGCAAGAGGTTCGAGTTATTGTCATCGTGGGCGGCACGCACTCCATAAAGTTGTCTGCCAAAGCCGCAATGAGCGACGGCGCAGTTCGGAATGAATGGTGTATGACTTACGAATGGGGTCGACGCCTGCGGATGTGCAAGTGTCGCGACCGACTGGACAGTAGAATGCCGGCGTCGCTAGTGACGGCGTCAGGGTATAGATCCATGCAAGACACGAGGTGCATATTTGGTCGCACCTTCTGCGGGCGTGTCGTCGACGTAGTCGCCATCACCATCGCAGCCCTGCGCGTACTGTTAACTCCTTGCAGATCACAGGCAACTCACGTACGCCTTCGAAGGTATGGTACAATCCCACCCAATGACCAACTTCATGCGTCAACGTGCGGCCTTCGTTATAATCCGTGTACGTCCCTCCCGGCAGCGAAGAGTACATGATGACAGAGCCGTCATCGCTCGGGTCGCTCGCGTAATCGGCAGGCATGGTCGTATAACCCAGCAGCCCCGCGCCAGTGCCCTTCTGGAAGCCGACCGTGTACACGTTCAACGCGTTCGCGCCGCCTTTGCGAAGCTGGTTTTTCGCCGACGCCTGGAAGACTGTGGACGGCCCGAGCTCGGTGAACCAGACAGTGTTTGTGGTGTAGTCCGTGCCGGCGAGCGTGAATGATAGGCCTGTTGCAGCGTAGTCTGCGTTGAGGGTGTCAATCTGCGCTTGAATCTGCGATGCGGGGACGCTTCCGCCTTCGAGCGTGTCGTTCGCCTGTATGACGTGGAAATACACCTTCCATATGATGAGCATCGAGTCTACAAGTGCTGGTATTGACAGTACTCACTGGGATCACTGGGCTGTACGTCACGAGCGCATGCGTTTGCGAATCGGCAGAGCTGGTTCGAAGGCTGCTGAAGTGCGCCTCCGCCGCAAGCTTCTTCTCCGTGCTCAGCGTACTTCCACAGGACCGCGGCATCGGAGACCGCGCGGCGAGGGCGGCAGAAGTCAAAGCTGCTGCGATAACGAGGCGCAACATGTCGACGTTCGTACGATGCCATTCCCATGCCAGGTCGACGAGCACTTTTATCCGCGCATCCTATTAGCAGCCGCTACCCCGCGCGGGGAGCCTCGACGTGGGATGTCTGCTTCGTCAGGGATGTGTGAACGAGCGCACAACCTTAGTATAGCGAGCCGAGCCTACATTAGACGCTTCGGCCACCTGACAATGACTGCAGACCACAACGTCACTGAGGCCGGAGAAACGCCGCGAACGTCGAGAACGGATACTGAGTCGACACGTACAGTGTTCGACTACACGTAGAGGCGTGCGCAGTCCCAGCTTGCCGCAGAGGTTGGCGGGGCGAACCTGCTGGGGACAACCATCTCACGGTCGGACTCATCAACACCGGGACCAGGTGGTGGGTGAGGAAGCTTCTTGGTGGCTGGCGAGCACGTATGCATATGCAGTATGCGTGACGCGGACGTAGAATGGTTCGGCCCAATCTTTGGCTGTCTCGATGAGGCGCGGACTGAAACTTCCGTCTTCGCAGGCAACGAACAGTCGCTACAGCCAGCCATAATAAAGTCATCGTTGGGGGGATGATTGAGTACCAAGACGGGCTGCAATGATATATGGGCGCTATGCAATGGCGATGATGGAAGTTGAAGACGGAGGTACGAGACCAAGCAACGGATTTTGCCTTCCGTTCCTTGACCGGAACCATGCCCTAGCGCTTGGTGCGCATCCGCTTGTCCCAAGAACAGCACCTAGGCGGACACATTTCCCCCTCCGAGTCGGTTATGGACTTGCGAGCCGTTTTGTCGTCGTGCATGCCGGGTGTCAGCTCGACGCCCAGCTATGATTACCGTGTCCGTAGCGGAGTAGCCATCGAACCGCCACACATACGCAGGGACGAAGCGTTCTTCCAACGCGCCGCTGCCGCGCTCCAGATGCAGCTGCTTCTGTCGCCGGCTGCATCGCATTGCCCTCCGACAACGTCTCAAATCCCTCTCCGCCCTATCGAGTCCGTCGCAGACACGCGAGTCGACTTCTCTGCAGCTGTCTTGTCACCCGTCGTATCATCGCTGAGCCAGCTCACGGGCCAATCTTGGTCTTACAAGGCGAGTATGGAAGAAACGGACGACGAAGTGTTGTGCGACAATGCGTGTGTTGGGACCGTTTCTTAGTAAGTATCTGCAAGACCCTGCCGACCAGGTCTCAATGCGTTCGGCAGCTTAAAGCTTCCCTACGGCACATGGAACAAAATCAATGCTTATGTGGATGCTCCGGACGGCCCTGATTCCCACGGGCCCGACAGCTTCAGACTTATCCGCGACGTGTGGGGGAAGATCAATGCATACTTTGGTGCTTTGGACGACGGAGAGGAGGAAGCTGCTTCTATTCTGCGTCATGTCAGTCGCCTCACATTTCCTTCGTGCACACTGATTGAACGCATGCAGATCTGGACCCAATCGGAGCGTCTGGACCGCCCATGCATTCTCGTGCTGTCGACTTACATTCAGACTATGATCTTGTGCCGCGCTCGCGGGAGTGATGTGCTTCTCTGCAGCCGCGAGTATTGTGTTAAAGACAGCGGCAAGCATTCCGTGCGATTCGTGCTCGCAGCCTCACTTCTTGCCGTAACCAATGCACTTCGGGACGACATGAACGTCAACGTTGCATCTCCCCAACGGTGAGTGTTCACTTCTGCATTGATTGCAGATTGACGACTCAGCCCCAGACGCGCGTCCGAGCTATACCAGGTAGTACCACGCCTTCCTTGCAGACTCAAATTGACACATTTCAAGGCCACATCGAACAGCACGTTCCTCGACGTGAGTCGCTCCGTGACCCGTAAAGCGTGCCGAAACTAAGACCCGCATGCAGAAGGAGATCTTGATCCTGGAGGCTGACCTCGATAATTTCATCATGCCGCTTAGGGCATTCTCTCGCGCTGGACACGACGGATTCCCTCGTCCAGAGAACATTATTCTACCTCCTGAACCCGAAGCCGACATCATCATCCGCGAGCTCATACAGTATACCCGAATCGGGTTCGTTGTGCGCGGCGTAGCGCACGGGGTGCCTGTTTATCTCAAGTTCTGCTATCGGGTGGGCGATTGGGAGCTCCTTCTCGAAGAGAGAGAGGCGTATGCTTCCTTCGCGCGCGCTGGCTTTGCAGATTTCGTGCCTCCGATATATGGCATGTGGCACGACGATACGAGGGCGTTTCTTGTGACTGGGGAGGTAGGATTCGCGCTCGAGAAGTGGGCCGATCTCAACGAGGAGCAGTGGTGCGTTACGCGCCGGATAACGGGCATTTCATTTGACATCTGACTTTCTCATTCACAAGGGACGCGTTTACAAGGCGGCTGCATGAGTTACACAAATCGGGGTTCCACCACGGCGACCTTGAACCACGGAACGTGTGTCTTGCTGCAGACGGGCGTGTACGGCTCATCGACCTCGGAAGCGTGGAGGACTGCGACTGCCACGACGATTCTTGCGATACGGAGTGCTCTGAAATGGAGACCTTACGCAATGAGTCAGGACGCAAGATAGGTTTCGACACGACTGTGTATTCCGGGAGGTCTTAGCAGGTACTTCGTCATCGCGAAAATTGCAGACGCAGGTTTGTTGCGCAACTACTGGACTTGACCATAGAGACTCGTTCTCAACGTGCAATTAATTGCGAAGACTGACCTACCGCCTCTACAGCTATCGTCTGTAATATACTCTTCAGTCTCCTATAGTATATATCCGTGTTGAATCGCATTCATCGTTCTGGACGATCTCACCTGGAGGAAGTTCTACGTGGTTGCTATTAGTATCTTTGCATTCAAGACGCTGTTGTATATAACTGAACATAGCACCTTGACCTGTCGCGTGAAAGAGCAACGCGGATTGCCGACGGACTTTGCGTTGAGCGACCGCGCCGAACGCGGAAGAGAAATTTCTGCTTTCTGCCACATCCGCTCGACGCGTTCAGAACGCCATGGCCGGCCCGGAACGCACTTCAAAGTCGAAAAGCGAGCGCAAGACGGCCGTAGACGCGGTGGGGACGAAGCCCAAGAAGGAGAAAAAGGCTGTCGTCGCCGCCGAGGACGACGCGACCGTGCGCACGCCTACAATGTCTACATGAACGCCCGTCGCTGACCTCGCGCTGCAGGACACGCCTTTGAAAAAGTCCAAGAAGGACAAGGCAGCGCCTGCCGTCGACGAGGTTTGTCGCGCTACCCGCTCTCGACGCTGCCTGCTCATGTGCGATAGACCGCGACCGCCGAACCTGTGAAGAAAAGCAAGAAGGAAAAGAAGGTGCGCATTACCACCTCTTGTAATGGTCACGCGACTCACATTCCCTATAGGATGCTGTTGAAGACGATGCAAAGCCCAGCAAGAAGAAGGCGAAAGCGGTCGAATCTGTGGAGGTTCGTAGTATGATCTTACACCGGACATTGTCTCAGATATCCTCAGGACGAGGCTCCTGTAAAGGAGAAGAAGAAGAAGGCAAAGGTTGTCGAAACAGCAGAGGTATGTGTATACAGCCCTGTTCACGCTAGTTTTAACTGACGACCACCGTAGGAACCAACACCCGCTGAGCCCACTCCCAAGAAGCACAAGAAAGCTGTCGAGGTGCGCGTCTCGCCGTAGTCTTCCCATGTGCAGAAAGCCTTATATTTTCTCTTTTCTTAGGACGCACCGTCTACTCCTGCCGCTCCAGACTCTGCAAAGAAGTCCAAGAAGGAACGCGCAAAAGCGGCTGACTTTCTCGATGTTCGTCGTACATCGTTCTCGTCGTCGTGCTTTTCACTCACAACTTCTACAAGGACGAGCCCCAGCTTAAGGCGAAGAAGACCGATGCGGTCGACGAACCGAGCACGAGCAAGAAATCGCGGAAGTCTGATGCAATGGCCGTGGACGACGTTGCAACCGCCGAGCCGTCGCTGAAGAGGAAGAAGTCGAAGAAGTCACTTGGTGGTGCAGATGAGGTGCGTTTGAACGTGTACAACGGGATGGGGGATGTCCTCTTACGGCGTTCTCGACGCAGATGGCTGTGGACGAACCAGCACCCGCCTCGGAACCGACGTTGAAGAAGAAAAAGTCCAAGAAAGCCCTTGCGAATGATGCGGACGAGGCATGTCTTATTCATTATACTCTTGCTGCGTCGGCTCATATCGTTCTAGATGGTTGTAGATGAAACGCCTGCACCTATCGATGATACGAAGAGCAAGAAGAGAAAACTCGAGAAGGAGGTATGTCAACCTGTCACCTTCTCGTACCTACGACGATATATTGAAGTACGGTGCAGGCACCCGTTCCCGCACCGAGGGAGCAGGAGAGCAAGAAGCGCAAGTCGGACGCTGCGCCCGTACCTGCTCCTACACCGGCGGCTCAAGAACCTGCAACCAAGAAGGCGAAGAAAGACGCACCCGCCCAGAAGGAGAGCAGAAGTCCGGCGAAAGACGCAACGGCTCCGAAGCCTACCAAGTCCAAGGCTGCCGAGCTACAGTCCGAGAACGACGCGCCCAAGCCGGTCAGCACGAAGGTAAAGGCGTCACCGGCCACCAACGGCAAGCCCAAAGCTGCGAAGCTGATCTCAAATGGCACGGACAAGCTCAAGTCGACACCCTCCAAAGCAAAGTCTGCTGCGCCGAAACCCGCAGACGACTCGGATGAAGAAGAAGATGCGGACTACCAGCCCCAGCCGTCCGGTTCGTCCTCCTCTGAGGACGACGATGCGCACCTACACGGTTTCTCGACGGACGAAGACTCTTCAGACGACGACCTTCCCGCCGAGAAGCCGCTCGACGTGAGTCGGCTGCCGACGGTCGCGAAGGACGACAAGAGCGTGGCGAAGCGCCTTGCGGCGGCCAAGGCGAAGCATACGCCCGCGGAGGATCGTGGTGTGTTGTACCTCGGTCGCGTACCGCATGGTTTCTACGAGGACGAGATGAGAGCGTACTTTGGCCAGTTTGGCGAGGTGACGAGGTTGAGGCTTAGTCGGAACAAGAAGGTGCGTTTTTTGCACACGCTCGTTGCACTTGTCTTATGCTGAATTCGCCGTTTGTAGACCGGGCGCTCGAAGCATTACGCGTTCATCGAGTTCGAGTCGCTTGCGGTGGCCCAGATCGTACAAGAGACGATGGACAACTACCTCCTCATGGGCCATATCCTCCAATGCAAGCTCATTCCGAACGATCAAGTCCACCCGCAGCTCTGGGTAGGCGCGAATCGCAAATGGCGCGTCGTACCAAGAGACCGCATCGCGCGCGTCAAGCACAATCGCGTACGTCTCCACTTGTCTTGTCGCTGAGGTGCCTGATGGTGGTGCAGAAACGGACGGAGGAGGAGATCGGGAAGACCGAGGCGCGTCTGCTCGCGAGGCAAGAGGCCAAGAAGCGTAAACTCGCGGAGGCGGGGATCGACTACGACTTCGATGCCGTTGCATACGTGCGTCCTTTTGTCTCCTTTCCCCGCGATGTCGCTAATTTTGCGGAACAACAGAAAAAACCTGCTGTTGCTTCATGAATCTATTTTACGGATATTGATTTTTACATATGCGCTGCGTGGAATAGCACATGCTCGTTGCTTTGCTCTGGAACGGTTCGCCGTCAAGCACGCTGCCTCGTACATCTGCAAAGCGTCCGTTTGGCTGATTTTGCTTGGTCGTCGCTGTCTACTGCGTAGTGCGACTGCCTAGCAGCCGTCGCTACGTTTCGCCTTCACTAGGAGTGGGGCAGTCAAGGCCTTCACGGTGACTGAATCCGCGTTACCTATAGGATCCAAGTGCGGTAGTCGTCGCAAGGAATGTGCGCACTCTGGGCAGGAAGATGAGTGAAGCGCTCTCCAAAGTCGCGAACGAGGTTGGGGTTTGCAGCATATCTGCAGGTGCGTTCTGTTTCATAGTCTCAGTCGTGAACATCCTAGGTCCCTCGACTAACATTACCACACGTGTAGTCGCGATCGCGTATCTCACGCAGAAGGCAACGTTAATATGTGTTCCCGATCGCCGGAGGTCGCAAGGTCGAGCACCTTGTGGACAACGTCAAAGCGCTAGAGATTCAACTGCGACGAATAAGTGGCGTACCTCGAGAGTGTAGTCCCCTTCGAGCTCCGGTTCTCCCAGGAGTTTGAACCTGTGACTGTACAAACTGATTTTCGCACAGGGAAATGCGAGCACTCAGCCGAACCACTTCTACATTCGACCCAGCGCATTCACAGTTCCGCCGCTTGCCTGGCGGCCTTCCTGCTGAGATATTGACACTGTTTGACAGGGAAGGTGCCAGTACCCAATCAGCTGTCGAGGTTCCGTGTTCCCGTAACTGATGTCCGAGGCTCTGGTCCGCTACACATGGGGTTTGCTCACAATGGCCTCCGGCTCGTCTGACAACCGATATTGTCCCGTGAGCCCGCAAGCTTAGCCGGAGCGTCGAGGGGTAATGTCCCCTCCTAGTCCTGACAACCCGCGCACAGTGACCTGCGAGTAAATGATACCTGTTCTTTCTTTTATCACTTCTAAATATTGACGCGGAAGTTGTGATTTCGCTTGGCATACTGTCAGTGAGAAAGTAAACGAGAAGTGAGCGCCGCAATCAGTATCCCGTCTCCCACGCGTGTCGCCATCTACTGCGCGCTCTGCAGCTTCGCTCAATCTCCACCATCCTTGTGGACGAGTATTAACGAGGATACCGGACGGCCCGGCACCTCCAGAGCAGAGGAAGAGCGCAATCTTGTGCCGAAAGTCTGTGTTGTGGATCTGCTTGCTCGGGCGGGCCACCTTCTAAGTCAGGGTCTGAATGTAGGACTGTATCTCCCAGTCAGGGACGAGTACTCCCTTCAAGGCTGCATACTGAATAAGCGGATATCCGCAAGGAGCCATCCTTGCTTGCGGGGCCAATCGCGGGGCATCTCCGAAGACGCATCCATGACAGTGGCACGCGTCGCCGAACAACTCATGAGATTTCCCACCTTGTTACACAAGTATGCGCACTGTCTTTCATGCAATCATCCGGCGTTCCACGTCGTCCGCCCAGGCCGGGCTTGAGCCCCAGTCCACTATAAAAGCTCACTGCTTAGCGGTTATGGCTGGTGCGTGTCCCTCCATCGCAGCGACCTCACCGCTTAAGCTGTATCTCTAGCTCCTTTACTCTCAGGTGAGAGACAATGACGAGCGACGAGTGTTGCTGTCATTGACTCTCAGAAGTTGCAGGTTCTCCGTGGAGGCGCGGACGCCGCCCAGGCCGTTGTTGCGATCATAGATTGGGTCTCAGTCTCTCTCTCATGGACTGGCTATGGCGAGTGGCCTCCACTATCTCTAACGGTAAGCATTTTGGTACGAATTGACTGGTTCACACGATTGGTCACGTGATTCTGTACATCGGCGTACTCCTTCCTACTTGCCTCCTCATTACCAATATATTAACAATCCCATGCTCGTGAGTCGTGCCACAGACACTCAAGTGAGAATAGAGCCGTACACGATTAGACGACGCAGTGTCGGTAAACAAATCAGACTGCATTCAAGTTTGGTTTACAAATCTTCGCGCTCGAACGTACAGGGACACAGTTACAACACCGCATTCGATTCTCACTCCTCATAAAAGACCAGGGCACGGATTTCAATGGACTCGCGGTTAGGCGCCCCTGCGGGAGCGGTCGGGTCCACAAACGCGCTGTGGGGAGTAAGGAGCGCGCGGCCCGGAACGACCTCGCTCTCGTAACACTTCAGGAATACGACCTGTGTGTGAAGTTGCAGCTTAGTAATTGCGACTTTGCCATCAAGTAGACGAAAGCTGACCTCGTCGGGCTTCTGATTCCTCAGGTAGTACCAGCGCTGCGCGGGGTTGTACTTCACGCTGTACGTCTCGCCCGTGCGGTGCGGGTAGATGAGGTCCGTCGCCCTTCACGTTACAATGTCAGTGTATGAGCTGAGGCTGGGCTAGTTATGTACTCACACTACGTCGTGGTCCGGGTCGATGCTCCTGTAGTCGGCGTACGCGAGCGGGGCATCAACCACTGGCTTGAGCGGTCTCCAGACGTTGATGATCTGGGTGGGTCGTCAATACTCATGCATATGTGAGAATGTACGTTAGATCGTACCTGCACCCGTCCCTTAGACAGACGTTCAGCCTCCTCGGGGAGGTGGTAGAAAACTCTAGCAGCTCCCGCCTTAGGCGTCTGGTCCACGTGTGCGCGCTGCACTGGCCCGCGAGTCTGAGGAGTCGTATTGGGAGCGTTGTGCGGCGTGCGGCGGATGGTGTGGTCGAAGATGAAGATCCTCTTCGCCCC